>VUQG01044695.1:0-10246 GCA_015106755.1 Etia nguti | reverse complement strand
TTGGGTGGTGGGGGGGGGGGGGGGGTGCTTTAAGTTAGGAAGAGAATTAAACAGTTTTACATCAGTAATCTTAGAGCTAAACATTTAAAAGTGCTCAATATATTTGACACATTTAATACTCGATACATGAGAGAGCACACATCCAGACACACATCCCTGCTTTTGCTCCAGGAGCTGTTAAATCAGTGGTTCTTGAACTTTTTCCCGCCTAAATAAAAGTCAGGCTTTCTCCTTTCTGACCAACAGACTGAGAGTTTTGGCCTAGAGCTTTCATCATCATCATCATGGATTATTCATCACTATGTCACTACATTTTCTTTTATTAAAAATGAAAAAGGTTATTTTTTAAAGCTCCTCTCTAATAATGTCTGAATTCATTTACTGATTACAAGTAAACATTTGAAATCTGTTTAATTCAATCTGTAGATCTAATGCTCCCTACATGAGAGTGGACACGGGGTTCACGTCTGCAGAGCTGATGCAGTGTCCACTCACAGAACTCTAGGGGGAGCCGCTCCACAGGTTTTCAGTGGGCCCTGGTGGATCTGGTATGTAAATGACCTGGGTTCATTTTGATTGGCAGACTAAAATGGATCCTTCAGACCAACACGGCATGGAGGTTGAGACCCGCTCGCTCCTTTGTCTGACTAACAGCAGAAACCAGGCGTGAACCAGACGGAAAAGAAAAAAATTAATTAGCCGTCCATTCACAACACAGCCAGATCTCTCTCTCCTACTCCCATCCTCTTCTTCAATGCCTTCTCCCATCAGCCTTTTCTCCGTGCGTCTTTGTGTCTTTTGTCTGAGCCTTTGAGGTCTTTGTGTTCGAGTCCTCTCAGCTCATCTAAAAACTTGAGTCATCATCCTTTCGCAACAGTTTCTAACCACAGTGATCACTGATACAAACATGTTTACAGTTGTCTTATGTAGAGCTCTACCCTCATCATGTTCAAGACATAAAGCACTGAAATGAGCTTAAAGGCCATTTATCAGATCTAATTTAATACATTGTTATATGCAGTTACACCTCTGGATAAAAATAACCAGAACACAATCCCATCCACATAAAAATGCAGATTTTTATCCACCGAAAAACTTTCGAGTGAGTTTCCAGAAGTGAGGAAATAGAAAAAGTAGAAAATCTGTGTATAAAATGTTAGTTTTCAGGCTTATATGCAGAAATGTGTTTTTGTTATGCAGATGATAATAAATAAAAAGTGATGCCACACCAGGTAGTTTGCAAAGTGGTAAAAGATGCATTCATACCCATTTAAATCCATTTAAGGTATCTGGAGTAAAAGTACTTATCATGCAGAATAATGTATATGATATTGACTTTATAGGATACAGGGGCAAAATACGGCCTGAGGGCTAGAGATGGCCTGCAAACCAACATCAGTAAGATGCAGCAATATGTCCAGAGGAGTGACAACACTGAGTCTGCACCGCTTTGACTCAGCGAACTTTGCTCTGGCTCATATCAGACCTTTGGCAAGAGGGAGGTGTATTGCGGTTGTAAATAAATTTAAGGGACAGAGACTGATGAAAAAACTGTCATTTGCAGGAAAGTATTACAACAACGAGACTTCATGTGGAAGCTGAAACAGTGGAGTGCATTCTAGGTTTAGTATCTTTCTTTATCTGTAGTTAATAAGGAGAAAATTAATACATTTGCAAACATGCAGTAAGATTACAGAGAGGCAGAGCGATCTCAGTGTATCACATGATGAATATGAGTGGCTGCCAGGATGGAGGTGAAGGGGACCATCTTTGCAGACATCTAATGCTGGAGATCTTTTATCCCCTCTAGTGCCTGGCCCTTTTCTCACCTTAAGTCAGAAAAAAATATACTGCTGGGTAGCATCATCAGAAGGACTAGTAAGAAGTAGTAAAATACTTGAGTAAATGTACAAAGTTATATTCCACTCCTGGTAATATCCTTGCTCTGATGTGATTGTGTTGGCAACGGGGGGCTGGTGCCACCTCATTTTCCCCTCTGTGCACTCACCTGTGTGCCAAAGTGCTTTACAGAAGACAAAGTTCTTATTTGGTGTTTTAAATATACTTTTTATGTTTTTTAGAATTTTTACATTCCAGTGTGAGTACATCACTTTAATTTAGATGGTATTAAGTATAGTATACAATGTAACCATAAAAACCCTTCATACCTGAGCTTTTATGTGGTTCTGATCAGTTTGTTTACTGATTTTTTATTTTTAGTTCAGGTTTAATCAAAATGATGATGGGCTTTGTCAGCTTTGCTGGCATTTCATTTGTTTGTGGATGTGCTAGACTTCTATACACCATGAAACTAAATGACAGCAATGTTTTTATTTAGAGCCAAGCTAGTCTTCATATTAGAATTACAGTGAAACATTTAACTTAGGCGGACCTAGTATGCTTTCCCTTATTATTTGTCTCATACCTTTACAGTGGTGGAACCTCGTGGTCAGAGGTTGGTGTATATACCAGCAGTTCTTGGAACCAAAAGGTCAGACTTCAGACTGGTCTGAACAGTCAATTTTAGGCATTTTTTTCTACTCTTGGCTCTGTATGATGTCAGTGAATGTCTTAGAAGCCCCACCCACCTGCTGTTTAAACAAGGAATCCACCAGTATGAATTTTTCATGTGTAATGGCGACACATGACTTTGGTCATCAATGGGATAGCACAGCATTGCAGTGGTTTCTGTGTAGATTTTGCATGTTTTCCTTGTATCTGCCTGGTTATTCTCCAAAGTAAATGTATTTGCATTTATATAGTCACATTTAGTCGCATTTTAACCACACATTCATGTTTTATTCTGTACACTTCAAGCACTTTATCTACCTCACATTCATGGCCACTTTAGAATGAGCAACTAACCTAACCCATGCATGTCCTTGGACTGTGGGAGGAAGCCAAAGTACCCTGAAGAAACCCACACAAGCATGGGGAGAACATGCAAACTCCACACAGAAAGCCCAGGAACCAGGAATGTGTGGTTAAATGTGGGTTGTGATGTAGAGCACTTTGTTTGGTCAGTCAACTAGAAAAGCACTTTGTAATTGTGCAGTTATTACAGATTAAAACGGAACTGAACTGAATGGATCAGCTCACTGTGACCGATGTCTGACTCAAATATTAGATTAAACCCTCTGTTTGTAAACAAGAACCATTCATAAGAGATTTGGTTTAAAGGGGAAGTTCTAAAACAGCTTGTTTCAGACAACAAAATAGATGAACTGAGAAGATAAATAAGGAGTATTTTTGTAGGTCATGCAAAGCTACTCTAATACAAATGGAGCTGAAAAAATTAGTAGACTTTAAATTTACCTACAATTGATCGTCTGATTTATCCTTTTAACTTTGATAACTAAAAACAAGTTTTTGTGAGTGTAATAACTGCAGCTCAGTATCGTCGTAGGTAAAATAAAACCAAATATTTTTTAAATGAATAATTTGCACATCACTTTTGACTTTTGTTGCCTTATACAGTGAGCGCTACCTTTCTTCTTCAGGTATTCTGAAGTTTTTGTTCATATTTTGTAAACACAGCAACTTCTCGTCCAAACTTTTTTTTTTTTCCATTTTCAGAGCATTAAAGTCCCAGTAAAAGTGAAAACCCACATCAAACTGTCTCCAGATCAGTTTCACTTTTACTTTGAGCGACTTGATGATGTATTGTATTTGTGTGGCGGCCATCTTGCCTCTGACACTTTGACTGCTGTCTGTCCCAAAGTACCTCTCTCACTGCCACTACTGCTTGGTGGTTTGGCTGGTGAATATTATTGGATGTCCATCTGACCTCATTATAAGTGTGTTGCTACGGGCAACCAGCATGGAGAACAAGGAGGGGGGAGGGAGAGAGAAAGAGAGAGAGAGAGTTGCATCATGGGATAGAAACCTGACCTCTGCCTGTTTTTTTTCTTCTTCTTCTTCTATTCTCTGTGGACGCATATGTGCAGCCATGCACACACACACACAAACACGCGCACACACTCACACACACATTTTGTTTAAACATAGATACATAAAAGAGGAGGAGGGGAAACATAACATCCATTTACTGCTGAATGTAAAGAAAAAACCACAGACTCACCGATGAACTTGCACACAGTGGACACTTCTGTTGAAGGAAACCAGCACTGTTTGTGTTTTGTCAGGTTCATTTAAACCATGTAAAACATAGCTAGTAGAGGTGAGTTACATGTACATTACTACAACATAGCTAAAGTTTCTAATAGTAAGGTCAGCGTATGCACACGGCCAAAAACTCAGGCTTTAAACTGATCTGAACACTCAGTTTCATGTTTATATGAAGTTATAAAGAGGGAAACCTTGTATTTCCAAGGGGCAGCCAATCAGAATATTTAAAACATAAAACAAAACATTTTGAATATGGACGTTAGGAGCACAGAGTGGATCAGATTGTGAAACCAAGGGACGCCGTGTTATTGTTTGTTGACATATAAACACCATGTTTATATGAACCACTTCTGCAGTGGTTCCCAAATAGTGTGTCCAGTGCAAAGTCCAGGTGTGCTTTTGGCTTTTTTGTCAACCATACATCACTCTTCGAACTGCTTAGAGAGTAACGAACAAGGTTTAAATTAGCACACATCAAAGGGTCTTATTGATAGTGAGGCAGTAAAACAGATCGTTCTCAAGCGCGGTGCAAACCACAGCTAATTAAATAGTAGCTGTTATACTCAAACGAGCTATTAAAAGTCCCTTCATCTGACAAAATAGAAATAAAAGAAGAACTGAAGAGGTTTCAGATGACAGTTATATTCTCGGTGTCGTAATGTGTGTATTTTTATATTATATGGCAATGAAGCTGCTTCTGTTTTTGAGTTTTATGTTTCAACGTGTGTGTGTGTGTGTGTGTGTGTGGGATTTGTGCCTATGTGTGGGTCGAGATTTAAACAATATTACCGTGTTTAGTGTGTGTTTACGTTTTGCGCTTGTATTTAATTTTTTTGTCTCGATGATGTTTTTGTGTTTAATTTTGTGTCCATACAGATATATTTTTGTACGTATTTCCTCATATTGTGTTTCCATCTTTTTATTTTACTAACACCAGAGATACTATTTAGTGTATCGGTGCTGTAGTGTTATTGAACCACATACTTTGTGCACTTTATTTCATTTTATATCCATTTTATGTTTGCAAATATTCAATATTCCAAATATTGTGTTTTTATCTTTTTATTTTGTGTGTTTACCTTCATATTTTATTGTTACAAAAAAAACATGTGTGTCTGTGTTATAGTGGTGTTGAAATGCAATTATCTTTTCATTACATTTCATGTTTGTGTGTCTAATTTTTGTCTGCTCTCAGGTGTATTTTTGCACTATTTTTACGTCTTTTTATTTGGTGTGTTTCGTTTTGTCTTATTATGGAATACATGTTGGTCTACCCACAGTGCATTTCATTTTGTGTTTCCATGTTTGTGTCCTGTTTTTTTATTCATCTTCCATGTTTCTTTGTGTCTAGTTCTTTATCTTTACTCCATACTTCCTCGTTTTTGTGCTCACATGTTAAATCTTGCGTCTCTCTTTGTGTCTGTGCCTCCATATTCTTGCTCATGTGAGTCATTATTTATGTGCAGTGTACTTTTATATGGGTGTGTGTGTCTGTGTCTGGGTGTGTACATGCGGCTGCATGTGTGTGTGTGTGTGTGTGTGGATACGAACCCGTCGGCCTGTAATTTTGTGTGTGTGTGTGTGTGTGTGTGTGTATGCGTGCGTGCGTGCGTGGGAGGTGTATATATGTGGGTTTGTGGAATGTTTGTGTGTTTATTTCTGTATGTACTATCTGCAGACACACTACTGTGTGTGTGTGTGTGTGTTCATATGCAGTATACAGTGAGATACACAGACACAGAGATTGCCTTCATCTCTGACATAACTGGTTACCATGCATACTGTGCGACTCTGACTATTATGGGGTGTTCTTTGTTTTGTCACGACGTGCCCTGGTATGGAATGGGAGGGGGGGAAGGGATCAGGGTGTGTGTTGGCGTGCACGAGTGTGCGTCCGTGTGTGGAGGAATATGTGTGTGTTTGGGGGAGTGTTGCAGGGAAAGCGTGTCGGGTTTGTGTATGTGTGTGTTGAGCAGAAGATTGTGTGGGGGTTGGGCGTGCGTGTCTGCGCAGACGTGTGAGCTTATAATAAGTGCATGAGAGAGAGAGAGTGAGTGCACGCATATGTGTTTGAGAAGGTAAGATAAAATGGCAGCTCCTGTGTGTGCGTGCGCAAGGCTGATTGTAAAGTTTACTTTTGCAGCTTTCACACCCAGAAATCAGTTTATACAGTCATAATTATCCTGTTTTTGATATTTTGGCTCCTCATTTTTCTCTTGAATTTAGCTAAATCCAGGAGTGTGGGGGTTTGGATATATTCAAAAGGTGACCCTTGATTGAATTCAACTTTGTTTATATAGCACTAATTCACAACAGCAGTCAAAGACCCTTCAGTATTACAGAGAAAACCTCAACTATCAGAGCAACTAGAATGAACGAACGATGGTGGGGAGGAAGAACTCCATTTTAACAGGAACAAACCTCCAGCAGACAAGAGAGGGGCAATCTTCTAGTGTGACAGAGGACAAACAATAACTATGGAAGAGGGAAGAGCAAATTAATGACACGGGGAGTGAAATAATCATAATTGTTTTTTTACCCTGTTTTCTTATATATTGTGCTTTGTTGTCATATATTTATTTATTTAATGTTTATCCCAGGTCTCTTTTTTCTTCACTGATAGTGTTTCCTCAGTTCGCTTTTTAATATTTTATGGTGGGCTCAGAAGTGATTTTTGTCTTTGTGTATGAGAGAAAGTGAAAGAGAGAGCGGCTATGCTGTTGTTGTTGTGTTTCCTTTAAGTACCTTGGGCTGCAAAGTTGTATGAAAAGTGCTATACAAATAAAGTTTTAATTGATTGATTGATTGAAAAGAAGTAAGAAGAGAAGAAATGATAAGTGTATTATGGGAAGTACCCCAGCAGTCTGAGCCTGCATCAGCATAACCAGGGGAGGGTTCAGGGTCATCTGATCCAGCCGTAACTATGGACTTTATCAAAAAGGAAAGTTTAAGCCTAATTTTAAAAGTAGAGACAGTGTCTGCACCGTGAATCCAAACTGGAAGCTGGTTCCATAGATGAGGGGCCTGAAAGCTGAAGGCTCTGCCTCTCATTCTACTTTTAAATATCCTAGGAACAAGAGAAAATATCGGGATTTAGTGCTCTCCGAACTGCAGAAGATCTGAGGAATTGGACTTAATTTTGAGTCGGTCCCTCTTGGTCTCTCACATACTTACTTATTTTTCTGGACTTTCTGTGCCAGAAAAATATACTACTTCAGTAGTATATAAAAATATACTACTTCAGTAGTATATTTTATATTCTATATTTTATATTTTATATTCTATATTTTATTTTCTCCCATCAAACTCCCACGATCTCCAGGTGGCACATATAGCATTGGAACACATCCCATTGGACTTCATGACTTGCCTGATTGATCCATACTGAAACAGTTTGTCAGTTTTTACAAACTATGACAACCATTTAACGAGCGTGTTAATGTGAATGTTAATGTGTCTGCTATTTTCCTGATAGCTTTTTTTTTTTTTTTTACATAAGAAAAAGCTATCAGCATAAAACACTGAGGTCATATTTTGACATGGTCAAGATTACTGATTCCTTTGTCTTATACAATGAATATGTAGCTTGCAAAGCAGAATAAAAATATGTTGTGGTATGATATTTGGTATAATATGATAGATTAGTATCATTTGACCTACTAGATTAAATAATGTTGAATTGTAGGATATTCACTTATACACACTGATTTTCTACTCAATCTTCTACATGAGTAGAGAGAGGTAATATTATCCTGTAACATTACATTCAGAGATTAATCGAGTTGTGGAATAGCAGTATTGGAATCAAAAGTTTATTTATAAGTTTCATACTTATGTTGATGAGTTGCTCAGATTTATTTTTGCAGACTGGAAAATCTGAATAGAATATTAGAAACCAGGTTTTCTCCCAAAGCAGGTCCTAAACAAAGAATACAATCTGTAAATATTTATAAGGGATCTGAAAATGGGGCAGAAAGAAGCCTGATAACCAAAAACATAAATTTCAAAGAATAAACTGTCAACACTAGAAGGGACAGCATCCATGTGGAAGGTCTCACTCTGCATTGACAAAACAGCAGATCGATCTTCCATCGGACTCCTAAAGGCTCCACTGAGACTAACAGTTTTTCAGGACTTCCCAAACACTGGGACATTTCCAGATACCACGGTTAACGCCAAAAAATCCCATGGACACTTGCAAGAGAGGGAATCAGTGAAATGTGAATAGTGAAGTATATGATACCTGGTTCAATAGGAAGCCTCACAGATGGCATCTGTGACCAACATCTAATTTGGCTTAATAATAACATTCCTGGTTGACATCACACTCGACACAGGATACCTCACGGATTTAGAGCAAAGGTGCCGTTGACACTGACTCGTCCTTCAGCTGTTGTACAGCGTCAGAGCTCAATGTTTAAATAATTTCCCATCAGCAGCTCTGCCACTGATTGGCTCAGTGATCAGTGTGTATACCTCCAAACATCCTTGCACCATGGCTTTGACATTTTGATCTAAGTGCAAACATATGACTGAGTCGCAGTGTGTTTACGGTGCCATCATCGAGGACTTCAATTCTTCAGTTGTTCCAAGTTTTAGTTTGACATTTAAATTCCTCAGCAAACATGAGCACACACACACACACACAAACACACACACACACACAGATAGGTGTCAAACCCATTTTAGGTCAGTGCTGTAGTAGCTGCAGTAAAACACCTTCAAATTGTTCCACTTTCTTCTAGTGCAATACCTTCTGAAGATGTTCTCATTTATTAAATTGATAAAACTGGTGATGAAATCTTAAAAAAAGAATTGCAAGTCCAAAATTTATGCCCTCCTTTGCAATTTCACATTTTCATCCAGTGGGCCAGATGAAACCCTTTGGCAATTCGATTCTGGCCCTGATGTCCAACTGAGGATCCTCTGGCCCTAAAGTATATATAAAAGTATATTTATATTTAGTTTTAAAGGTCATTACTCAAAAACAATAAAAGACATTTTTATCTTCTACTTTCTAAGTAATGTATTACATATTCTTTGTTTTTTCTTCTTATTCTTCTTTACTCCGTGTTTCTTCTAACAAGGATGACAAACAGCTCTCTTTCAGTAACATATTTAAGTTTTACTACAAAGCTGACAGCACAGTGGGTGAAAAACAGCTCATAGAGGACTTGACTGAAAAATGTTGTGGTTTCATGCAGTAAATTAAAAGTAATCATCACTCCTCAAAAGTTGTAAATCACACTGTTATTTTTGTCCTGTTTCTCACTTCAACTGATGTCAACCAATTGTTGCACAAGCTCAAGTGGGTCATGCAGATAATTGAAGAACATAACTGCCAGATAAACTGCCTCCTGCCTCACCCGATTACAAACAAGGTGTACTTTGGTATCATGCTTTGGTATTGTGCATGTAAAAGCTGCTGCAGTCCAGTTTTACGATCCACATCAAGAGATTAGAGAGGTGGATTGTGGTGGTCGGTTTTGTCAGCTAGAAGACTGAAAGATGTCCCACTTGACCTTTGTGTTCTTCAACTTGTCTAATTTTTATTTGCTCTTTACTTTTATGTTAATACTGTTCAGGGTGTACTCCACCTCTCGAACTATGATGGCCAGAATAGGCTCCAACTTGGACAGATGGATGGATGGATGAAAAGTACTGGCAAATGTAATGTGATTATAGTAATGCGTTACGCCCTACACTACCTAACATGGCAGAACAATAGACAATAATACATCTGTCAATAAGACAATCGTGTATAACTGAACTTGACATTTAAAAAAGATGTGTGGGAGTGTTTTTTATTTCCAGCCCTTTGTTGATTTTGGTGAACTTTCCTTCTGTGGTTAGAACCAAATAAATACACAGTTTATCATATCTGTTTGTGATGATCTGCATCTCCGTGAGGCTGTGGGGGAGAAAGGAAGAGAGCGAGAGGAACCCCGGCCTGACGAAGTGCGACAAAGACGTCACAGATGGGAAGGCTGGGTATTTTGAGCAGCGGTGGCTGCCGTTTAGAGAGACATAATATACTGTGCACTTGAGGAACCTATAAGACAGGAAGTGATGATGGTGTTAGTGGAGGGGGGGGGGGGGGGGGGGGGGTGGTGTTTGG
>VUQG01044694.1:29360-42501 GCA_015106755.1 Etia nguti | reverse complement strand
AATTTAATATTTTTTTTTTTTTTTTTTTTTTTTTTTTTTTTTTTTTTTTTACTGTGGGCACAAGTCTCTTTGAAAATGACCAGGAAATTATGGTCTTGACACAATAAAATGGTGCTATCCCAAGAAAGATTTGGCAGCCTAATGTAGACGCAGATTTATTGCAAGAACAGCGTTTCAACATTGCACATTGATGCCACACATGAAGCCATTCTCTGCAGCAGATGCTTCAGCATCAAGAGTTTTTAAACCTCTCCTATCTGTGTATGCAAGTGGACACCATGTTCAGGTTTTATCTTTCTTTCTCTTCTCTGCATGTATCTCTCTGCTTGGCTGCTAACTCTGACATTATCTTAGACTGTAAGCAACCTAATCATCTGTTCATTTCGCTGCCACCCCTGCAGCTCACCCATCAAAGGCTGTTTACTTCTGTTAATGTGCACAGCACATCTGAGAACATGATGAGCAGTTATTACCACAGCTATACTGAAGCCTCTGATAAAGCCTTCCAGCCGATTAGCACGAGTCTCATGACTCAAAACCTGTTTCTTCAGAAAAAGTCATATGGATATTTATTTCATTTACTCTTTTTTTTGTTAGTTTTTTTTTTCTTGTCATTTGCACTAAAAGATGCAAAAGTTAAATGCAACATTTGTTTTAAGAGCAACTTGACTGCTGTAAAACTAGAAGATCCTCACATGATACCTGAGGATGTACTATTTTTGCTAATTTTTTTTTTTTTTTTTTTAGCGTGAATGTACTCTCACATCTGGCAGCCTTCATTGAGCCTTCAATATATCAACAGTGGAGCTTTTGTTTATTTGTATGTTTTGAAAAATGCCATTGGTGACAGATTTTACTGTCATGTTTTAGTTTGCTGTGTCTGACTTGTTTTTGGTGTGATGTAGTCATTATGGGTGTTATGTATTCTCTGTGATGTGATAATGTGCGTGTGGCTGTTTGCGATGGACCGATGGATTGGACAGAGAGTGAGGCCCTTGGTTTTGTTTAGTGTTGACATTTTGTTGCCATTGTATGTTTTGTACTCGGTAGCTTTCATTTAAAGACATTGTGTTTTTTTTCTTTTCTTTTAGAGAAGCTCTAATATCACAATATCTGTGGGAAAGTGAAAACCAGTAGAAGTTACATAAATGTAACATAAAATACATAAATGTAATTTATCATAACATTTATGTACATAAAATTATATAAATATCATGTTGCACAAATTAAATAAATTAAATAAATGTCTTTCATGTGAAAGTCTCTATTGACTTGTAATTTCACCTTCAGTCTAATCAACACATTTGAGAATCAAGTTGAATGCAGTCAAATTGAAGTGCAAATTAATGAGTCGTTTCATTATTGAAGTGATTAGTCACACATTGTGTATACTGCAATCACAATTCCACATTAAGAACACCATGGACTTCATATTGTTTATGCAACAATAACTTACTTGTATCCATGGTTTTGATTAAAAAAGAATGACAACTATTGACTATAGTCAGTTTTTGGTTTGTTTTTTTAAAATTAAATCTGAGATATTTGCTTGTCTGAGTATCAGAAAGAAATTATGAGATGTGTGTATTTGCTTTGTACCAGTTGAATTTCTATTTTGTTACTCTGGATTTATTCAGTTTGTAACAGTGACTTCAGAAGCACTCCGATTTTAGACCCCTGCCAAGAATAATTATACACACCTCTGTATTTTTCTCAAATAACTGATTTCCAATTAAATGTAAAGGTTTCTTCTTTCACCCATGTGCCACCTGTCCTCCTCTCTCCTCTATAGAATTATAAAATACACTTGCTCATCTGGTGTTTGGCTTCAAAAAGCCCATTTTTAAGGTTTCATCATGAAAACAGCCTGCAGCTCATCTTGGCTTCACCCTGGTTCTTATCTTTCTTCTACAGGGAGTTAGCCCTTATCTTGAACTTGACACATGTCACACAATGTTTCTCTTTTTTTTTCTTTTTTTCACAATGTGGCACTCCTTGGGAATGTTTCAGAATATAAGGGATCATCTTGGGGAAACATACCAGCGTACCCATTAGCTTTTGATTTTAGTTATGTGCAAATCTGGTAAATGACACAAAATCAGACCTTTGAAGGTGCATGATCATCATGTTTATCCAAAGTGAGGCACACACTTTCACAAAACCCTGCTTTTCATCAGCATAAAATCATATTAAGGGCCTCAGACCCTTTAAGATAAATTAAAATAAGTAGGCCACAAAGGTAAATCAAATTTACCTGGTACAGATTGCTATCTTAATGTAGACAGTATATTTTTTTAAATTTAAGTAAAACAGTTCTGCTGTTTGTTATTTTCATGATAAACCATGTTTCAGCCCAATATCAAGCATTACCAGAGGCCTGTTCTATGAAATAGGAATTTATTTAACCCTTATTTAAGCAAGAAGTCAACTCTTGACTTCAGTCTTAGATGGGTTTGAACCCTCTTAAGAGCGGTGGCTTATTGGTTAGCAGGTAACTTCAGAGTTAACGCTAAGTTTTCAGTGTTACGTAGGTGGTTTTTGCTTGGGTACGTGGTAAATTATACTGAAGACCTAACCTAATATGGAGCAGGCCATGTTCAAGTGATCAACAGGTATGAAATCACTCTACTGAACAATTAGTTCTCTGAAAATAACATAACATTCCTAGAAGATCCCTTCTGAATCCTTTGTGTTTCTTTGATGAATATCAGTAAGAAAAAAAGTTAGTTTTGGAATCAATTTTATTCCTGCTATTTTTAGTTTTGGCTGCAAGCAATATTTAATTTTTACCCCTCAAAAGCTGATTGGGTATTGTTGTAACCACACCCAGTGAGTGGGTGTTCGGGCGGTGTGGACACCTACGTTTGTGAATGCAACAACGAGGCGATTTAGGATTTTTGAAAATGAAATCATAGACATATCTACTAAAAATCTCAGACAGGTTTGAATCTCAGTGACCTAAACTTCAAGGTTAATGGTTAGAGGTCAAGTTTTCTGAAAATCTCATGCAATAAATCAAGAAGTCACTTCAGATTTTCAAATCGATATCATATGTGCAGCTTCTAAAAAGCTTGAATTCCAGTTACCTCAAGGTCAAAGGCCAAGTTTTCTGAAAATGTTGTGATCATAATAAATCGAAAAAGGAGTCACCTAAAGTTTTCAATATGGTCGAATCTACTAAGACACAGACACTGCATGCTACATGTTGCTTTGTTATTCATTTAAGTTGTGGTCCTGCAGAAGGATATTCCTCTAGTTGCCAAAAAAGAAGCTGCTATACTAAGTCTGTGAAGAAGATAGTCCAGAGTGAAAAGTTGCTACCATGTGAGCATGCAGTAACCTTCATTCCTTCAGACAGATCAAGTCTCCACTTGTCACATCCAGTTTCAAGACTATGAAGTGATGATGGCTAAAATACTCAAGTTCAGGCTTCCGAACAGAAGTCCACAAACAAATGTGTGACACCATGGTGCCAACACCCATTTTTAATTTTTTTTTAAAAATGTACTGTCTATCTGTCTTCTAGCTTTAGCTGAGTGTGTTGCTTTGAGTTATGCAGCAGCCCAACTTAAAATGGGTTCCCAGAAGAAACTGGGAGGTGGTGCTGAGGTATTATCTGAACTGTGAACTTGGAGAATCTTTAACACCCCATGTCGTACTTGTGGCTGACTAAATATTGGAAATAAAAACGGGGTTAGAGACTCAAACACAAATGCATTAAGTGTTTTGTGATTATTTTTGTCATTAGAATATTGTCTAATGGCCTGTTCTTCTATGTTGTACCTTTTTTTTAATTTTTTTTTAATTTATTTTTTTTTAGGTGGAGCAGATCGTGGATAAGAGGCGGAATAAGAAGGGTAAGTGGGAGTATCTAATTAGGTGGAAAGGCTATGGAAGTAAAGAGGACACCTGGGAGCCAGAACACCATCTACTACACTGTGAAGAATTTATTGATCAGTTCAATAGCTCAAGACTGCACTCGCACAAACGGCCCAAAGTTCCCAAAAACCGTGGAGAGCCCTTCAGCCACCTTTCTGCAACAGATGACTCAAGATCTAGATCTGAAGCTCGAAAAAAGAAAAGGACTAGTGGCTCAACTGTGGGGGTGAGAGTAGGGACTGTTCTAGGGATTGGAAGTGGAGGATCAGGACCCACTCAAAAGCAGAAGAAAGTGGGTGTAGGACCTGGAAAACATGCTTTAGGGGACAGAATGAGCAAAGCCATGACATTTAAAGCTCCTCCACCAGGCGGACCTCACTTTGTCCCATCATTGAGGGTTCCTCATAATGGACTACAGAATGGAGAGATGGACTCTCTCATGTACAGGACTGCAGCAAGGTCACAACGACTGCCCTCAGACAGGGTGGATGGAGAACTAGGACATATGGAAGCCAGCGGACAGCAGTTTACTACTGAACTAGGTAAGTTGTTAAGAAAAAGCAGATAGTATGGTAAACTGAGATGAGGTGATGCTGGATTTTTGAGGCACATGTTGTTATAGAAATGCGATTGTTGTTCTCATGCATGCCCATTCAAACCTGTGCTCCTAATTCTTGTTTTTAAAACATATTATCGGTACAGTAAGTATTTTTTATTTTTTATAGAAAAAGGTTTTGCTCATAAATATACATTTATTGCTGTGTAATTACATCTTTCAACAACTTAGTGCATTCTCATGAACTTAGAATTAATCTATTAAAGATGCGTAGGAGTGGGTCCTGGTTTTTGTAAGCCACCATATTGCCCTGCCATCTGGAATACAGTGGCCAAGATGAACACTGCTGTTCTGCCTAATCACGTTTTATCTGTGTGGCTAAAGACTGGCTTCATGCCTTATATGTCACATTTAATTTAAAGATTTTATATAACTCTTTCAATTTATGACTATTTAACATTTTTGCATCTTTCTCATTATGTAATTTTCCTCCTCCTCTTCATCTGTATCCTCCACCACTGCTGGCTTCTCTCATTTCCTCCCTATCCTATTCCTCCTCACATCAACTCTCATCTCCTGAACTGAAGTCAGGGTTCTAACACACAAAAAATGTGCATAAACATGTTTATTTATTCCCAATATTGGTACCCTTAGTTTTTGCCAGCAGATTAGACTTGCTACTGTCCTGTGGACAGCTGACAACAAGCTGACTAAACAGCAACAACAGCTTGTTATAAGTTAACCTTATACCAGATAATGTGAGGCTCAAGTGTCCTAAAAATCACACTTTCCCTCTGTTTGATTACATTCTCGCATCATATGACAAATAATTAACTTAGTTTCCCTGGCAAAAACAGCAGCCCTCACCAACAGAAAAGTTCAGGATATCCTCAACACCTCACCTCAGTATCACTGTCATTGGATAGAAGTGAGCGTCACTGACTCGTCAACTCTGTTCACAAAGTTTTACAACCTCCTCTACAGTAAATAAACGTGGAGATATTGACAGATGTCTGCCATAGTTATTTGTCCTATAGTGTCCACTGTACCTGGATTTATGCACTTGAATTGGAAGTGGTAAGAAAACAGAATTCAGTTGACTGCAATCTCGAATTTGCTGACATCTGGTGGTGAGATTGTACTTACTACCTCTTTAAGGAAGTGTGGTGTACAATAATTCCACCAAAAATAAATAAAGTTCAAATAAATAATTAAAAGCCCAGAATTACCACGATAATTACACCCATGATAAGTGTACATAAATTTTTGACAACAACTGTAAATGTAAAATTAATCCAGATTTGAGCATAGGTTTTTTGTATTATCACAACACCACCTCCTGTAGTGGCTTGTATATAGATAAGGATGATTTATTATATTTTTCCGCCTCACCCATAACACTTCCTACACTGTGACATTAACAAGTAACTTGTAGTAGAAGTAATAGTAGCAGTAGTAGAAGTTATTTATTTATATATATTAATGGTACCACAGTCACTCTTGTATCACATAAATGATACCTACTGTGGTTCTTTCGTGCTGGAGCAGCTGATAACACCTTTGAATTTCACTCCTGGGTCACAGTCCAGTGCCTCAGCCACTCTAGTTAATCATTAATTGTGTTTTTAAAAAGTCATCTTGATCCGTTTTAACAGAAAATCAGAGAAAAGAGTTGAATAACTAAGCATACTGGTACATAGTTGTAGTTTGAGTGTTTTCATTTTGCTGGTAGTTCAGAGGATGTTTTTAATTTTCTGATATACAGATACTAGCTTTATGGCCACTTGCGTCATGTGCTTGTTTAACTGTATCTACTGGCTTTACAGTCATGAAACATGCTATGTAAGGCTTTATATTGTCTTTTCATTCAGTGGCACTGTAGCAACATGAACAAGATGACTGTAGAATAAATATGCCAAAAACATGTAAACCATATTTACCCCATATAGAACAGATCATCTGGTTTGACTTTGTTTAAATGATTTCATAAATAAACACAATAACACAATTCTAAGGTAAAATGTAAACAGTTTTTACTTTTCTCTTTAATCGGCTTAAGTCAAACTAAGCCCTCTTCTTGCTTTTTGTGGATACAATTTTTCTGATAAACCTAAATTTCTGTAATTTATTTTGTGTTTAGCAGGCAGTTGCAAACTGTATTTCTATTGCTTTTGGATATGACATCACTGCCATGGTATAATCCACAGAGTGTCAGTTCAGTTCAATTTCTCAGTTGTTCATTAATTTTAAAGCATCATAATTTAACATTGATTGTGATACTTTATCTAAGTGTGTCGTTTATGAGGATGGTAGGGCTGCAGCACCAACCCATCCTAATGGTCATCACCCTGGGAGCTATTATAGATCCTAATCTCATAATCCTCAAAAGACTGCCCTGCTCACCTCATCCAAAACCCTGTGCTCCACCCATTAACCCGTTGTAGTCAACGTTATAGTCACCCTCCAGTTGCTTCACTCAAGCTATATTGTTTTATATTCCTACATAGTTCAGGTCTTTGTATTTGTGTCAGAAAGCTTGCCAGACTTATTTGTCCATTGTTGTTGCTTAAAACTTTACCAGTGCTGATTGACACTGATGCTGATTTCCATCTTTAGTGAGTTAAGTTTCTTTTTTTTTCCTTTTTAAAAAAAAAATATACTGGCCTATATCCTTTTCTCTTTTTTTCTCTTGTAAGTAATGAAGTCGACAGAGTGCAGAAGAGAAAACTTTAAATCAAACAATAAAGATGTGACTAAGAGTTTTATAGCCAGTTGAGTTGATTCCCAGTGTTGACCTTACATTTGGTAGCTCAAGAGATGTTGACGTAAGAAAAAGAGTCTGTCATTACACCAAGAAATCAAAACATGCCCATCACAGAGAAAAAACAACTTTAGGAGTGGTCAAATCAACAGTCTGGTACATGCTCAACAATGCACTGGGTATCACAACAACAGCAAAAGTCAATTGAAGGCAATGAAAGCAGATGATATCTGTTTAGGTTCTCAGTCATCCACGTCGTGGTAGTCTTGAGAGCTTGTAAAGAAGACAGCTGGACTTCTTTGAGCAGCTGGACCTCTTTTTACCTAAAGACATCCAGTTGCCTTCTTTTGAAGCGCTCAAGACTAGTGGATGATTGCAGAATTCTTTCCTTGGTTTGGAGAAAACTTTTCCAGCATCTAGCCAAGTCAAGAGCATTCTCGAGCAGGTAGGTATATCATTCTCAAAAAGCTGACTTCATGAATGTAACTGCAAGCCTTTGCAGTAAGGTGCAAACTATTGGTTAGACTCAAGAACAGAAAGGCCAGGTTAGACTTTGCCAGAAAATGCGTAAAAGCATCTTTATGTCTTTGGACAAATTGAACCAAGATTAATTTGTCCTATAATGACGTGAAGGGTAAAATACAGAAGGAAAGGAACAGCTCATGATCACATCATCCGTCAAACATAATGAAGACACTGCTATGGCATGGTCATGTAGGGCTACCAATGGAACCAGAGGAATGTACTATAATGCAAGATTAGTAGGTTAGAGTTATGCTGAGGTTAAAGTCAGAGTGTTCTGAGGTGTCTTTTTACCTGCCTAAATCACTCTAATAACTTATGATGAAAGACAACCTTGTCAGTTGTGTTCTGAGTTTCAGTCTAAAATCACCTGGAAGTGCCTTGTTACGACTAAGTCTTTTATTTACAGCCTGTTTTAACAGATTCTCTGCTGGGGAAATACATTTTACGTGTGAAAGTGTTAAGGCTGTACCTTACTAAAACCACTGAATGAAGCGCAAACTGTCCATCATATTGTCACAGGAATGTCTGTGTATTGATTTGCTGATGCATAAAATGTAAAAATGTTACCAGTAGATTAAAGTATCTCTTGCACTGCTGGAATTGCAGCTATTAGAACACAGAACTCTCATGTAGAATACCTATTCAGTCAGTAAAATTAACTGCACTTTTTTATCTGCCAACAAATTAAAGTGATTCCCATTTTCCTTTATTAGATATTAGAGAGGAGATGTGATCATCTGTCTGTGACTGGAGTAGGTGGCACTCATAGGGATCACTTTTGTGGGAAAGAAGTCACATGACCTGTGAAATGCCCTTTTTTTTCTCTCTTTCTTTAAAGTGAACGCACATAAAGCATAAGGCAAGAAGCTGGCCTTAGTAGAGAAAGCTAATAACCACCATCGTAATAGCTGTTGCTTCTAACTGGGGTTTTAAGTCAGGCCAGCTAATGCAAAGAAAACCTGGCTGTGTAAGTGTGTAGTAAACCCCTCAGGTCACTAGTGAGTATTGATAATATGACTTCTGATAAAAGTAGTCACATCATGCATGGGCCTGTACTCTGCTTGAATTCAGCCATATGCTGCGAAATTCTTTGGCCCTTCACAGTGCAAATGGATAATGAAGCATACTACCAAAGCAACCCAAGAGTTTCTCAAGGTAAAGAAATTGATAATTGATGATTGGATAGTCTTCAGTGGCCAAGTTAGTCACCTGATCTCCATGTAGTAGAGCAGCCTTTCTGTTACTGAAGGCAAAATTGAATACAGAAAGACAAATAAACAAGCGGAAACTGAAGACAGCTGCAGTAAAGCCTGAGAGAGCATCTCAAGGGAGCAAACAAAGCATTTCATGAACTACAGGAGTTCTAGCCTTACGGCAGTCATTGACTGCAAGAATTTACATACAAGTATTAAAAAAAGTCCTTATTTTTGAAATGATGTTAACTTGTTGAATTACTTCCAAGTTTCTGAAAATGAAGACCTAAGTATCAAAATGGTTTTAAGTCCTAATCAATGTATGTGATAATTTAGTTAATCATTTTGAATAATAGATGAAAGTCTACACTTCAATCACATGTTTGTTAATTTAAAATCTGCTGTGGTGGTGTACAGAGTCAAAATTACAAAAAAAAACAGTAATTGTCCAAAAATTAATGGACCCAATTAAGGTGGTGACACCATTTCAAAATTGGCACCCAAAAAACCCCCACAGTACCTACATGTTTGTTTGTTTTTAAGCTTGCTGTAAAAATTAAATGAAATTAGCTCTTTAAATTGAGTCACTATTAGTCAAGATTCAGATTGTGTTAATTAGAGAAACAAATCCCCAATGTATGATGATTATTTAAAAGTGCATTATCATATTTTCAGGCAAGAAATAATTTCCTTTTTTTCTTCAGTCAACATGAACTTCATTGTTTAAGGACCAGACTTTTGTCTCCATATATTTTTATCAGTCATAAAATTGGCTGGAAAAGCATCACACCATTTGTTCTAGAACAAAGACTCTGTGTGCCTGATTAATTTCTCATTTATTTTGGTTATTGCTTACCACAGCATCACTAGATGTTCTTAGATGAGGAACATGTGCTTTGTCTGACTCATTTTTTTTCTTTCTGCTTTTAACCATTTACCTCGTAAAAGTCTAAAGCTGAGAACGTGGTACTCGACCCTCTTGGACATGATTTTTTTTTTTTGTTACTTTCTCAGTGCAGATAACTCAGTGATTTCTGTGCATTAGATATTGCACTGCTCCTGTAGGTTAATGCTCCTTTGTGTGACAAGGCCTGAAAATTACATTGATTGCTTTTCAAATGTGAACATGAGATTGCAAGTAAATATAACTGTGGGCAATTTTCAAGGTTGAAATGTTAATGCAATCAAGTTGAAATTCATTAAATCACACCAAGAGAGTTGTGATATCGTGCAGAGAGAATACCCTTAAATGACACATGTATATGTTAAAGGAGGTGTAATTGTCCACATAGCATAATAGCATTGGGAATGACTTAGAAATACAAAATTAATTAAAATCATTGCTAGTATAAAATTATTCAGACTAAAAAAAACAAAAAAACCCAAAATGCATTACTGAAAAAAATTCTTTCTTTTTTTGAGTTTGGATAATGTAATATTTTCTAGACTTCTGTATATGGACTGTGTAACATTTCTTTTCCTTTGGCTTTCAACTTTAAGTATTAAGAAATAATATTATAGTATAAAGAGAAGTAGTAAAACTAAGAAAATGGTTTTTTTTATTAGCAACTTGTAGCCTTGATAGGCTAAACACAAAGTTTATTTGATAGTTGGAGTAACTTTGCTGATTTGTTCAACACTGTGACATGAAAAAGACTCAGTTAGGCCACACTGTGGCAGCAAAGATAATTTGCTGTAAGGAAGGTTTGGGTGTACTCAAGATTTCAAATACAATGATCAGGCAGAACATTATGACTGCTGACAGGTGAAGTGAATAACACTCATTATCTCTTCATCATGGTAGCTGTTAGTGGGTGAGATATATTAGGGAGCAAGTGAACATTTTCTCTTCAAAGTTGATGCGTTAGAAACAAGAAAAATGGGTAAGCGTAAGCATTTGAACGAGCCTGCCAAATTGTGATTGTTAGACAAACTGGGTCAGAGATTCTCTAGAACTGCAGCTCTTATGGGGTTTTCCCAGTCTGCAGTGGTCAGTATGCAACAAAAGCGGTCCAAGAACGAAACTGTGCTGAACCAATGATAGGTTCATGGGTGGCCAAGGCTCACTCACACATGGGGAGCAAAGGCTAGCCCCTGTGATCCAATCCAAAAGATGAACTACTGTATCTTGAAGCTTGCTCAATCATCCAGGTAAGGAAATCTCAAAAAGTGGATTACGTTCATCTGATCGTAACGTTTTCCGTGGAAGAAACGTTTTGTCATTCATCCAAGTGACTTCTTCAGTCTCAGCTGACGTTTTTAAAAAGTCCACAGTGTAACCAAACTGATATTTACCGAATAATTTCACTGTGTGAAGTGCAAATCAAAGTCTCTGTATTTAATGCTCTTTCTAAAAGAATAAGATATTTAACTGTGGGCAACTTGGATTTGGAAGCACTTTGTAATTGGAATTGCAATAATTGCAATAGCCAACTGTAATAGATTTTTTCTTTCAGTTGCTGTCAATTATTTTAAAATGTCCTAGAAGACAGATTGACCTGTTCTGTCACTCCTTGTATGAATCAGGCTCACCTTTAGCCAATGGGAAGATGCACCTACACAGCTCAGTGAAGCGGAAGTTGGCTGAGGAGAAAGGCTACGTTTTTGACAAGCGGCTCAGGTACAACGTGCGACAGAACGAGAGCAATTGTCGATTTCGAGACATTGTGGTCAGGAAGGAAGAGGGCTTCACGCATGTCCTGCTCTCCAGCCAAACGACAGATAACAATGGTCTGACACCAGAGGTGAGAACAAAAAAAACACATGAGTGCTATGCCCACATTACATTTTTCATTTTGATTAGTACATGTCAGTTCATTTATATTTACATAATTTATATTTTGTGCTTCGCTGACACATATTAATTGGTGTTGATTGTATCCTAGTTGCCATGGAGTCCTGTCTGGGGTAAAAAAGAAACCATGAAAGTTTGCCCAGTAACTGTTGTAGAGATGCCCTGGAGCTATGCAGTAGCTGCCTAACTGCTCAAGGGGAGTTTTCAGGAGACAGTTTTAGAAAACTGTGGTTTTATTTGACAGCTGCCAGGTGTGAAAATGCTAGCTGCATAAATCTAACACAGGGCATTGCTGAAAAAGGGACACAGTTTCCTCAAAGCTGCCTCCTAACAAACAAGGCTTCAACAAGTTTAGCAATTAGGGGTACATATAATCCAGTGTTTTGCCATCTGTTGTTACTACAGCAAAATGCCAGTTGAACTAGTGAGGAAATTATGCTGCAAGATCATTGAAGAGGCCGTTATGTAATAATTCTTAGAGAGGGAACTGGATACCCTAGAGATAATCGCCAATGATTTCTTCATAGCCGTTTGCTATTTAGGAATATCACTCCCATTGCTTCTAGAGGCTATGCTCTCCAGGAGGCATGGGCATCAATAACATTAACATTATTCATTTAAAGAAATTAAAACCTAGTATGTAAATGCAACAACTGGAATATTGTTTTAAGAATATAGTTTGGCTGTCATTAATTTCCCGACTTCTAAAATAGGTGAACCCTCAAATAAAGTTAATGAGAAATATAAACCAGTATTTGTTCTTCTATATTTGCAGTGCATTCTCAAAAAATATATTATTTAAAATGTAAATTTGTGAGTACAAAAGAAGCTTTTAAAAATAATTCTGCCTGTCCAGTCTCTCCATTACTTGATAAGATTAAGGTATAAAATGACAAAAAGTTTTTGGTTGATTTATTAATAGATTATTCAGGGCCTTACTGTTTTGAGACACACTTCTGATTATGTGTGATGATATACCAGCTGAGTCTTCTCTACAGGCGTTTAGGGGGCATAATCTGTACCAAGCTGTGTCCTCCCGCTTTCGATGAGTTTTCTTACGCTCTTGTCAGTAATTTGGTGATCACCTGCTAACTCCATGTCAGTCAAACTACCTTAGAAAAATCATAATCTAGCAGTGAAACCAACTGTAGATGTTGAACTTTATAGCCATAGTAACAGACAGTGTCTAAATCTGTAATTTAAATCACTGATCAGAACCTGTAACCTGTAATCTTTGTATATTCAGGTTTTTTGTACATAAAGGTTTTATTTATTGTTTTTCTTAGTGACACTATAAAATGAGAACAGAAATATTTGAACTCAAAAAAAAACAAAAAAACCCAAAATGCATTACTGAAAAAAATTCTTTCTTTTTTTGAGTTTGGATAATGTAATATTTTCTAGACTTCTGTATATGGACTGTGTAACATTTC
>VUQG01044694.1:14550-29340 GCA_015106755.1 Etia nguti | reverse complement strand
CACTGATCAGAACCTGTAACCTGTAATCTTTGTATATTCAGGTTTTTTGTACATAAAGGTTTTATTTATTGTTTTTCTTAGTGACACTATAAAATGAGAACAGAAATATTTGAACTCAGTGAAAATTTGTTTCAAATTGCATCTATTTTCGGTCATTCTTTTTACTTAATCAGGCATCGTTATTGTCAGTATATCCAGGTGTAGTTCTTCAGTGGATTAAAGTGTTGGGTTACCCTAGTGGCACACTTTCCACAGCCCATGTGTATGTAAGAGTCCACATGGGTAGAAGTGAATTGAGGGTGAGTTGAAGGATGATTAAGGGTAAATGCGAGGCTGTCCAATTTACTAAGAGAGCACAGATTTGTCAGCACATGCTACACTACTAGGGCAACAACTCTGCATGTGCCCTCCAACTAGACTCTAAATAGACTGGAAGACAGTATTAGTCCAAACATAGCCGACTTTGTGTGCATCCACGAGGCAGATACAACATAGACTCATTAGTCTAATATATATCACCATAGTTTTACACAGGCTTTGCTCAATGAAGGCATAAAACGCAGGCTTTATAAAAATGGGTGAAGAGCTTGAGAAAGGCTGGAGCATGTGCATCTGCAGTACTTGATGTCATTTAATGGCTCTCTTCTATGCAGCTTTGTGAACTGTGATGATTCACTCGTTGATCTAGCTGCCTGCAGGAGTCTTCCAGCCCGTGACTGGTTGCTCATTTCCACACTCCAATCAACAACAAGCTGGATAATTTAAATTTCCTATGAATGTTTTCAGTAACTTGCTTTCCCCAGATGCATACCAGCAGTTGGATTTTGATTTCTGTTTCAGTTTTAATTTAAAGAATTTTAATGGAGATACTATTTAAACTGTTTAGAAATTCAAGCAATTTCTATACCATTTTTACTGTTAATAGAATAGGTGTATACTTTTGCTTGAAGCTGAAATATAAAGAGAGGCATTTAAAGTTTAAGATCACTTCATACCTCATTCTCGTAGACTGTTTTGTATTCATAGCACACCTTGAAAGCTCAGACAGACAGGCTTGTATGCCTGTATTTGTAAACTGGTCAACAGAGTTCAGCCTTAGGGCGATTATTATCCCGGATGACCCCCCCCAAATTAAGTTCCTGAAAAGCCTAGGGGATGAGGGGAGTAACAACAGTATAACTGGGAAAAGAAAAGGAGTAGTTCATGAAAATAGGGTTTTCATTAAAAGAAAGAGATGGCTACACGGCTATACCCATCAAACAAACTACAACCACAAACTAAAATACACTGAAAAGAGATTGTTAAAAAACAAGTTAAAGAAGAAAATTTTCCTGTCAACAGACACTAGGTACTCACTAATAGCTCCGAAGCACCACTAATCTGACAGTCAAAACTCTGGCAAAAGACACTACTACAACTCACCACTCTCAGGGCTGGCCCACACACTGAGACCAAACCGCTTCACACCAGCGTTTATAGTGTCGAGTGGCTAATTGCTGAGTTCCTCCAAGGAAAATGGATGGCAGCTGAGTTCAGGGAGAAACAGGACACATCCACATGCACGCAAGCCCCAATATGTACTAATATACCATTTTAAAAAAAAACAAAAAAAAAAACAGGGTTAATAACAGGGGCAACACAGCTGTGTAGTAATTAGCAGTGTTGCCACACAGAAAGAAGGTCCTGGGTTCAAATCCAGATTGGGGTCTTTCTGTCTGGCATTAGCATGTCCAAAAACATGTGTGGGTTAAGCTAACTGGTGATTCTAAATTGGCTGTAGTATGGATGAACAGAATAGTGACTTGTCCAGGTTGTGACCGCTTCTTGCTCCATGACAGCTGCAGTGGCTTCCAGCTCCTCCAACCACACCTAACCTTGATCCGTATCTGAATCTCTACCTTGTATTAATAACACATTAGTATGCTAAAAAACATTCAGCTGTTCTTTTTTGTGCATCATTTGCACAGTTGTGAATACACATTGTTTCAACACCTCCTGTCATTTATATTTTGAGAGTAATTCCATAACCATACAGAAAAACATTTATTTATTGTAAATTTTATGTGTGTCAAATTGAACCTCATTAATAAATGAAAATAATTTTTAATCTGTCAATGTTAACAGGTCTATTTTTAGAGGTCTATTAAAACATTATGGCATTAGCCACAAATTACATGCAACCTAAAATCATCTGCCTTTGGCTCATAACTCTAAGCAAACAGGATTTTCTTCTTCTCGGATTGTAGGATGTGTCTCACATCTTCCACAGAGGGTGGTACTGGCTTTGATACAGCATCATAAGCACGGCAGTCTGTACTTCACAAGCACCGAAGTGGCCTAAACTATGTGTGCACATGTGTGTACTTTCATCTGTGACACTAAGCTCGTAAGCTGTGGGCTCATCAAACAGCTCAGATAGCTCCTTCTATGTCTCTCGGTCTTTGAAGCCACAGGAACAAGAGGGTCTACGGATGTGCTTACTGGATGGCTGAGAAAATCTTGAAAAATATCCCAGTTCCTTTTTCTTCTAAACACTCAGTGCTGGCTGTAAGTGAGAAAGTCCCCCTATCTATTAACTGGTACACTTTCTATCACCTTTCTGGCCTAAAGTACTGTAGCTTTCTATTATAATCCCATTGTTTTTGAACCAGCTGTGGGGGGGGGGTTCCATTTCATCAATAGTTGAAAGAGAAGTAAGAAATTAAAAATTAAGTAAGAAATATCCTTAGCATTTTATTTGAAAAGGTTAGTTCTTGCATCCACAAAAACAAAAGCAAATTTCTCTTCTGATAAATTTAAAATATTCTTACTGAAAAAAGTGCCAATGCTGATCAGTTTACCATGTTATTTGCCCTAGTTTTATTACACATTAACATATAAGAAGCTGCCCAAGAAACATGTACTAGCTGAACGACTTTTTTTGGACTTTCGGGCACAGAGTGCGATAAAAGAATTCTCTCTCCTCAACAGTTCTTCAAATATTGAGGTACACCTTCTCAAATTAAAGCCAAGACTCAGTACTTTAACACAATATCCAGCATTTTATTCTAAACTGAATGTCCTGAAGATTAAAGCACAGAGCATTTCATCAATTGTCTCAATGATAAACATCCCTAAATGCATACTGCAGCAGATTTGTCTGCTAACGTCTTCAAGTTTTCCAACTCCACATGAACGTCACTTTGATCGCCCTCTTCTCTCTCTGTTTGATCGAGTGGAACTGGCATCTGTTCATTTCTCCTTCATGTATCTGAGCAAGTGTTTCATTCACCTCCTAAAATAATGACATTTGTAATTTCTCACTTTCTCTCATGCTCGATTACACACACACACACACACACACACACACACACACACACACACACACAAATTGTTTCCATCATTGTAGAGGATATTACATTGACTTGCATTAATTTCCTGGAGACTTGCTGCTTGCCTAACCCTTACATTCAGTATTAAATTTCATTATGAGAACTTGCTTTTTGTGCCCCACCACGTCACAGTGTAAACGGACTTGTGTCCCCACAACATGAGTAATTCAAATATGCAGACACACAGCACACGCAGTTAAAACTGGGGTCAGATTATGTGCTTGGTGAGACATAGAGAATTAAGTTCACTTTGAGGTTGAATGGTTAATATGGGTCAGGGGTGATAATCTGATTAAAATGCAACAACACAGTGTGCAGACTGACTGCAGACAGTGACGTGGTGGTGTGGGTGTGAGGCTGGGGTTTGTCAGGTTGACTGTCTGACAATTTCGGCAAACTCCCTTGTTTGTCAGATGAGACTAAGGCCAAAGTCTTAATACTGAATTTTGCATGTGTTGTTTTAACTGGCAGCATAAAACATATCTCTTTTCAGACTACTAAAATGTACTGGGCCTAGTTGTTGACATACCATACTGCAAGGAGGTTATATTCAAGTGAAGTCTGACCGATATTTTCTTAATATACTCTTTTTAAAAAAAAAAAAAAAATTCTTATTATAACATTTAGAAGTTTACACACGCAGCTTTTCTTCCTTTGTAACGCATGCAGCCATAGGGAGTTAAGCCAGTTGTTGCTGACGGGCAGGCTGTCAAGGAAACAAGCTGCATAGTGCTAGTTGTCACATTAACATCTTACCCACATCAACCCCTGCTCACAGAGTAACATCAAGTAACTAGAAACCATTTCACCGCTAAGCTCACCTTCTACACAGAAACTAAGCCTATTGGAGCAAAAGTCTAAAAGATTGTGTTTTGATTTGTTTTGGGGTTATTGCACTTTAGAGTTAAATAGAGAATGGCCTATGGTATAGTGGTATAGTATTTATGTAATATATACAGTTATATACATTTAGCATTCGCATGTTTAAACTGAATATTTCAAGCTTGTTCCCTCAAAGTGAAATTTTCTTAGATGCTGTGGTGTGCTACACAGTTTTCTGTCTCTGTTAACTGTAAGGATGTAGAAGGAAGTCTTTGCAATCCCAGTGCTGGTCATTTATTTCTCTGCTCTGGGCATTGCAATAAAAAATAATGATGTACATAGTGGATCTCCAGTTTTACTCTGAGGATTCAGAACCTATATTTAAGCTTTTTCCTTCCTAACCAGTCCTCTTGTGTTGGTTAAGAATATAATACACATTTGTTCTTCTTTCTCTTCAGATCATGAAGGAAGTTTGTCGAGCTTTGGGTAATGCTGCTGCGGATGACAGTAAATTACTACTGCTCAGTTCAGTGGGGACTGTTTTCTGCAGTGGCCTGGAGCCATCGTATCTGATAGGGCGTCTGTCCACTGACCGCAGAAAAGAGAGCAGCCGCATCGCAGATGCTGTACGGTAAGAAGAAATCCTTCCACTACAGGCAGCAGCTCTTTTGTGTGTTACCATTAGTCTTGATAGAGTCCCTGCTGATCATTCTGTGACCCCTGTAGGGACTTTGTGTTGGCATTCATCCACTTCAAGAAACCCATTGTGGTGGCAATAAACGGCCCTGCTCTGGGCTTAGGAGCATCCATCCTGCCACTGTGCGATGTGGTGTGGGCCAGTGAAAGGGCCTGGTTCCAAACTCCATGTGCAGCCCTGCACCTCACTCCTTCTGGATGCTCCTCTTACACCTTCCCTCAAATACTGGGCGTCGCTCTTGTGGGTCCCATCAAAATCCATTTTTTAGCAAAATTCCACGCGATGTTATGTGGTTCCACCTATAGAATTTTTTCCCCTTCATTCCAGGCCAATGAGATGCTCTTCTGTGGAAGAAAACTTACAGCACAAGAAGCATGCAGTCGAGGGCTCGTGTCGCAGGTCTTCTGGCCAACCACATTCAACCAAGAGGTGATGCTGCGTGTGAAGGAAATGGCATCTTGTAGTGCAGTGGTAAGTCTTGTTGAGCTACACAAAGCAGAGGGCAAAGGTGTCTCTTAAGGATGGAAATGAAATAACTCTTTCCCCTTTTGTCTGTGTGTTTAAAAGGTCTTAGAAGAGTCTAAATGCCTGGTGAGGAGTATCCTCATGTCAGTCCTGGAGGAAGTGAATGAGAAAGAATGTCAGATGTTAAAGCAGCTATGGTGCTCAACTAAAGGACTAGAGGCACTCTTCAGTTACCTGCAGAACAAGACAAGTGAAAAGTAACCATCCCACCACAGAAATTATAGATGATCAGTGTGGGTATGAAGCTATCTAAAAAAAACAAAAAAGGGGGATCAGGTTGGCAGTGCTGTGGTGTCAAACTCATTATGGGCCTTTATTTCCATTCATCAGCAGGAGAATTCTTTCTGATTTCTTTCTGTGTATATCTGTAAAAGAAATTAAATTCAGTCATGATCATTTTTCTAAAACAGGTTTTTGTTTTGACCCCCAGTTTTCCAGATTTCCATGCTCTGTGTTAAGGAGTCAAAGAGCAAAGGGCCAAATATCCATTGCGTAAGCGCAGGGAGGTACAGAGTGCATCTGTACATATGTGGGACTTATTCAACAAGATGGATGAAATAATAAATGTATTTCTGACTGCACATGACAAAGTGATGATAATATATAGAAGAATAATATATATTTATTACAAATGTGTAAAAGAGTTGCTTTGTGTACATAGGATGCATTTTTCCAGGATTTTTCTTTTAGTCTCTTACTGTTTTGAATTGAAGTGTAAACCAAAGTTTGCATGAGGACACAGTTGCTTGCTCCTTATCATGCACATTCTCTCCTATTTGTATTGACTGTATGTACTGGGGGGGGGGGCAGTTTCAGTGACTGCTCAAAACATAAACGATCATGAAGTAGTGTGGAATTTTTTTTCCTCATAATGATATTTTCTTACATAAACATCTTTATTAAAAAGAGCATTTCTGTTTGCTTACATTATTATAATAACCTGTTAGATAAAATTAAATTCTTCCATTTAAATAAAATAAAAAGTATTTCAGGTGATTTTTCTTTTTTTTTTAATAATAAAACTATTGTGATCCATCCAACTTTAGTTGTTTCCCTCTTTAACAATATAGGCAAGACTACTGCCTTTTATTTTTACAAATAATCACACAAAGGCCAGGATTTCTCTTTTCTTGCTGGAATAATGTACCGATCATTTTTACAAATCCAAAAAAGGGAAAAACTTTCAAAATAAAAGCAACACTAGAGGTCTTCTGTGAATGCTAGCACTAAATAGAAATGCTAAAAGTAACTGACTGTAATTCTCACAGGGGAGAATTGGTGATGAATTCGATCAAACTTTGCGCTACAAATAGGAGCCTTAATTGAGTAATTGATGCGAATTGTCATTACATAAAATGTATGAACATTCTTTTTTTTAAAAACCTAAAAAACTCCCAGATGATTATGTTTTTTTTTCCTTAGCTGTGTATTTTTAGAGCACAGAAGAGATGAAAATATCTGGATTCCCAAGCATCTTCAGCTGTCGGTGAATAATAATGTAGGAATTGAACATTTTTGTTGCCGGAATCCACTTCCTGTCCTTACCTGCATGTGATCATTCAAACTTTCACGAGGTTTTATATTCTGTATTATATTTAGGGATCTATTTTGTTTTACCAAAATGTAAATGTGTCTAGCTCTGTGTACATTTTTTTAAAAGGTGTCCATAAATGTAGACTGTTTTCTGTAACTAATTGCATGTAATATACTGTAAATGTGCTGCTTGTCGGAATTCCTTGTATTTCAGGGTATGTTTTGTACCACCATTGTAAGTACTGTTAGAAATGTTGCTGTTTATTTTTGTATTTATTTGAGATAACTGTCGTGCCGTGCCATGTGGTTTACTTTGCTCCAGAGGCACCCCGGCTTCTTTTTCGTGACCCCGCAGAAAAAGTGAATTAGCAAAATAAGCCCAGAAAACAGAAAATGTAAACATAAATACATACATACTTCATGACCAAAACGTTAACACTATTGTCACTTGAAGATATGATTTACAAACAGAGATGTTATACATGATCAATGAGATACATAGGCTCATTAAATTTACTTTACATTGTGCTTTAATAACATTTGTGAGTATGAGCTGAAGTCTGTGGTGTAAACAGATTGTTGACATTTATATAAGACTTAATGCAACGTGAGATTGTTAAATGATTTTGTGGTCATTGATTGCTGGGATACTAAGTGGTTGTAAGCTTTTTTTGTTTTGTTTTGTTTTTGTCTACCAAAAATTGACAAAAACAAACAATGGCAGACTTTCACCTAAGCTCATTAAATCTAAAACCTTTACAGTCACACCAAATTATTTTACACTTACATGAATCACTATTCCTGTAGAAAGTAACGAAATCTAAATTGCCATATACTCAGGTTTCTGTACAAAACATTTCATTGTGGTCATTAGATCCATGGAAGGGGACCCTGTCTTTACTTCTATTGTATTAATCTGATGATAGATTATTTATATTGTTTCATTTGCTTCATAAGAAGAGTTATAATATGGCTTCTGTACAGCATCAATGAACACAAGTCACTCAGGTCTGCTGAGCGTTAGTCACGCTGAAGATTCATAGACTTTAATTCATATATTATTTATTTTGTAAAATGTCAAATTTATTTGAGTGTCAACTTGGACAGATTTGATTGAACTTTTCTTTGATTTGAAACTTTATTTAGGGCTATGGGAGTTTATAATAGATTTCAGCCCCAAATCGCCAGATCAGCATGTGTTTGAAGTGTGCTTGATGAAAATATTTGAAGTAGATCAGTTATAACTTGCTCCATTATTTATTACAAATTGCAGGTTTATATATATATTTTTTATTTTATACACTTACCTACATGTGTATTTTTTTCCCTACACTGTCTGAAAGCACACCTTGGGTTGCCTTATAATTTAAATGTTTGTCAAAGAGTTATTCATACATTGTGATGAGTAGAATGAGCTGCTTCAAATAAAGAAACAATACTTTGACAACATGTTTGTACATTTGCACAAACACAAGGTTTCTGCCTATGGTTTGCACAGCTAGCCTGACCTTACCCAACACTTGGAGAACCTCAACACAGTTCTGATGTGGTTTTAACTACCAAAAAAAAAAAAAAGACTCATGTCGATCATTTTGTTAGCAAAATGCATATAAATGCTGCATGTGTTACATGCTCATTCTTTGTCCACCTGCCCCAAGACATGCAAAACTGATACTGTGTCCCACGTTGGTGTGGCACCATATTAAAGCAAGAATAGATTCTTACATTAATTCAGAATTTTACTTTATTCAAAAAGAATCAATGTTGAATCAATATGATTCCTCATTCAAAGAAATCTTCAACAATAGATACTGTTATATGTTAACAGAGTAATCCTCGCTGTGGTTTTGTGCCAACAGACACATCAGTGATGGAGCACAATTCTGCTACAGGATATGGGGAAAAAAATAATCCCCAAACTTAATCTTCAATTTCAAGTACTCGATGGTGTTTTTATGTTGACCTGTCAACATTTTTGCCAACACTTCAAGTTTTAGTCTATGTAGCTGATAAAAAGGTACCCATGTAAGCTTAACCGAGCTCACTTGCCATTCAATAAAACTTTAAAAATACGAGTGGTATAAGCATCAATATGGCAAGATTGCCATTTTGTTCTTGGAGATGCACACCATTAAATGAAATCACCCACATTGCTTATAAAGAGACTGCTCTTCATCCGTCCTGACATAAAATGTCAGCTGAGGAAGCCTGATACAGAGTGTCATGCTTAATTCAGTGTGCCAAAATTTCAGTAGTTTTAACTTGCTGTGCCAGTGGCACAGTTGCAGTAAAATGTCTCTTAGAGACGGTCTTTAGGTCCTTCTTTCAGCCTCTTCTTCATCTCTATTGCATGCTGCTTGCTGCGCTCCCGCTTTTCCAGTCTCTGTTGAATAGTAAGGAAACAGAAATGAATGTAAGGGGACAATAAAAAAACATCTTTTAATAAGACTGATTGTTGTGTCCTACTCATAAGTGGAAAAAAAAATAAAAAGCTGACAGACCTCTTTCTTCAGACACTGTCGCATGGCACGGTCCACATCGTTACATGTGCCAAAGAACTTCAGGATATTGTGCTGATCGTAAAAGCAAACAAGGTTTTACACAATTTTATATCTATGCATGTGAAGCATAGAGAAATAGTCACATTTGGAGATTGATTTACCTCTTTATGGCACTGTCTCAATTGACTTATTAGTTCATTACACTCATCTGTGTGCAGGTGAGGTGACAGGTCAGGGTGCATTTTGAGTTAAGGGCTTACTGCAGAGACACTGAAAGGCAACAAACAAGAGATGAACTGAGGATATACTCTCATCTATAAATACTAATAATAATAAATACTCAGCTCAAGGGGGGCACCTTAGAGGTAATATGATTTAGCAAGAAAGCAAAATATTCCCACATCTGGAACTGATTACCTTTTCGCCCAACCAATAACAAATAATGAATCAATAATTAAATAAATTTTTTAACTGTTTGAATAAATTATTCCACAGACTGCTTCAACTGCAGGGGTGTAAAACATAAGGCATGGGGGCCAGAAGCGTTCTGGGAAACACTCCAGTCTGCCCTACTGGATGGCGTTGGAAAACAAGGAGTGCATAAACATCCGGTCAAGATCAAAGTGGGTTGTATGTGGCCCATGATGTAAAATTAGTTTGACATCCCTGTAGTAGTCAGCAGCATTTCCTCTAAAGGATACTAACACCTCCCCATCCCTCTCCATCCTGATGTGTCATAGTGATGACCGAGATTGTTTTTTCCAGTGGACACTTACCTGCAGACACAGAGGCAGAGAGAATAGCATTGAGTCAAATGTACACCATCTACAATTACTTTGGCATTATGTTAGCCAGACTAGACTTTGAACTGGACGTCTGTACTGCGTATGTAGTAATTTATAATAAGCTTTATGTCAACACTGGACTATCAGCTAAATTAAACTTACCACTGTGAGAAGTTTCCAAGCACACCTGGGTAAAAAAAAAAAGTCACTGTTTGCTAACTGCTAGCTCCAAGCTAACATAACAGAAGATGAATCTATACAACCATTAAACAGCTGCAGAAGCTTTAGAGTCTGTTTCCACGGTAGAACAACACTGCAAGTCACTAACGCCTTTATGAACTGGACTAAATGAGCTGTAGTAGTACTATCGCCAGTTTAACCTACAGGAAATTACAATCTAGAGGACATGCCTGCCTGTTACAAGACTTGAAGCTTTCGTAACTGTTTCGCCTCAACGATTTGAGTGACAAGAGTCGAGGGCGAATCGTAGCCCATAGTCTTATCTGGCTCCACCAATGGCGTGCGTACTTTCCACAAAAGGCGGGACAAATGTTGACGGGGGTTTGCAGGAAATACAAGAAGGCTCCTCTCCAAGCACCTTCGTTTTTGTGAATGGGTACTATTTGGTCACCTGTGTTACACATATTTTTTCCGCCATTAGTTACTATTACTGTAATGCATGGAACCTTGTTTCCGTCACTAAGGTTTTTTTTGTTTGTTTGTTTTTCCCTCAACCAAGGAAAAAAACACGTTTTTTGTTTTTCTTAAGTCAAATTTTCATGTTATTATTTAAAACATTAAATGTAATAATAATAATAATTTAATTTTGTTTTATTTGTGTTTACATAATTTAAACAATCTGAGTGATGGGTTTTACCGTTTTTTCTCTAGTATCCAACTCATTCAATTTTCTATTCCATTTACTCTTTTTATTTATGTATTTATTTTTGATTGTTATTTTCTCGTTTTCATTTCGGAAGGTGTATGCATAAATGGGGAAAATTCATAACTTAAAAAAATTAAATAAATAGTGTCCATGCTCTGAGTAAACTACTCATTGGTCAAACCTAACCTAACCTAACCTAAGCCCTGACCCTAATTTCGGGTTGGTAAGTCAAAATTTCCAAACCATGACCTGAACTTTCAACTTAGAGATGACTGGGGGGGGTTTTTCGGGTTTTTTTTTTTTTTTTTTCAATAGTTTCTATAGTAGCAGTGCAAACTGTATGCACTTTTTGCATGTCATAATTAATTTCTCTCAATGACAGTCACTAATTTCTCTCAACATTTCACTCTTTATGTAGGGGTCTTATTAAGGTGTTTTATATACAGATTACGTATAAGCATGGTTGATCACGTCAGCAGCAGCGGTACTTAAAATTAATATGCAACTCCAAGACAGCAGAGGGCACTAAAGGGAAGATATGAGCCCTTTTTGCCAATATCTGATTGGTGGATTCGTGTGCTTTTATTCTGGGCGGTTTGTTTGGAATCGACTGTAGTGTGCGTTGTCGTGAATGCTGGAAGCTGAACAGATCGACTGTTTTTCTCAAGCTGTCTGTCTATTTCGGTTACTGTTAAAGGAAGCATGGATAACACTGCTAAACGCTTACTGCAGCGACTCGTAAGACGGATTCCGAGTCAAATGCTGAAAACAACGCTGGATAAGTGGAGCCGTTTGACGGCGGCGCAACGGCAGTCCATGGATTATACCGAATCAAAATGGGCGTTAACAGAAAAACTACTTGCCATTTGCGAGGTATTTGGTTGCTTTTAGGAAATATAATTTGTTGTTATTTATATGTGCTCATTGTACACTGTAAAAATGCCCACATTGAAGCTACTAGTATTAAATATTATTCTGTTTTTTTTTTCACAGGAAAATGAATTGACAGTTAAACACATAGCTGAGCTCGAGATGATACGTAAGTCGAGCGAAATTACTATATTATATTATTACTATTATATATTATGTGATCATTTTGGCGTTTTGCTATATCAGTAGTAAGGACAGATTTACAGTCCACTAACAGTGCTTGTGTCGCCCTGGTTTCATACAGATGTCATCGAGAATCCCAACTTGGGCATGTGGTATGCCTTCCAGCTCATGGATCCTCAAGGTATGTTGAAGCAGTAACCTGCTCTTTGTGTCGTCAAGGGCTGGAAGCCTATAAGTTTTGAACCTTCACTGAGCTTAGATTATCGATGGCTTTAAGAGAGTAAATAACATTTGAGTTTCTGCAGCATTTGGCTGTCTTTATAAATATCTTAATCTTTTTTTTTTCTGTTTTCTAGATGATGCTCACTCTGTAGAGCTGACACAGTTCAAGGAACAATTTAAATCCCACCTCAGTGAGCTAATAAGACACGTAAGCCATTCAATCTAATTTACACAAAAAAAATCCTGCTTTTAAATAGTTGTATCAGCAAATTACATTTCATGTGATTCTCTGTTAACATCCTGCATTATCAGTCTGTTTTCACTTTATATTTGAAGGTTTCTATCAAAATAAAGAAGCACACAGATGAAGCTGTGTGGATTCGAATTGCATGGGGAGACACCTTTTCTCGACCCAACCACCTGAAACCCACGTATGTCGTTCACTATCTTCAAACCCCTTACGTCTTTCTGACCAGCCTAACTTCAAAACAAAAGCCTCTGTTGTCACAGGTAAGGATGACTTCTGTGGTTAATCATTCACATTGTTTATGCAGTTTCCAGGTTTTTGTTTGTTTCCATCCTGCTTTAAGAGACTTGTTTGCTTTGCAGGCTTTGGTTCTGTCCACCCGATATCAAGCTATTAAGGATGCTAATCTCAGTGGACGAAAGCTCACTGCCATTAGAGACCTCCTGATGAAGCAGTATCTGCAAGTATGCCTGATTATTTTACAGAATTATTTACTCGTTAAGACTGATTTTATTTTTCCTTCATTTCTTAGATATTGTGGGCTGCATGCAGTGTTTTCACCTTTAAATTCCTGCTTTAGAGAGTAAGAAGAGTGGAATTTTGCTGTGACCTTTTTTCTTTTAAATCCACCTAGGTGTTTCCCACCAAGTTTCCCAGCCCTCTGGCAGAAAGGAATCATGTTGTCTCAAGTATGTTTTAAAACTTTGATTTTCTTTAAGCGTTTTTCTTTATGCATTTCTGTTGTGTGGTGAAACATGTACTTAAATTTCTTAATGCCGGTTTTATGTATTTGTCTTTATTTGTATGTACAGACCTTCACATAGAAAAAGAGCAAGCTGGGTCTGCCGCAAACAGACATCAAATGGCCCGTGAGGCATTTGGTGACGGGATATTACCTCAACTACAGTCTGCAGTTTACAAGGTAGCCGGACAACACTGACTAAGTAAAAGAAGTTGAATATCTAAGTTGTTGTTTCACTGCTTCACAGATACAGATGTTAACCCAGATGCTGCCATGTTCCTTGTTAATGTTTCCTCAGCTGGAAACAAAATTCAGAGATCACACCAATAAGACCATGACAGAGCGGGACGAGCCATTCAGATGTGTTGTTAAATTTGCAAGCACCAACCTCCTGGAGTCATTCAGACACTCTGCATCCTCAGGTACAGAAAAAGTGTTAACAACAGTAATGAAAGTAACTATCATCGTCTTTTGGAAGGAAGGAAGTTATGTTACTATAACTCAGTAGTGGAATACCAACTGCATCTCTGCAAGTGTCCACAAGAGGGCACCCAAGTCCTGGAAGAAATAGCCATATAGTAATGCTGTTACACCATTAACTACTTCACAATATTCATGATTCTTTGGGAAGAGGAAAATTTTCTAAGGAAGTTTGCTTTCATGTTTAATTATTATGTCCCTGAATCCTCCTCACTTTGCAACTCTTTCAGGTTAAAACCTGATCCTCATTGTTGTGTTTCCGGTTTCTCTAATGGTCATTTAAACATTTTTTTCTACTTTACAGGAGTTGCTTCCACCCCTGTGACACCCCTGCTCTCCTCTGTTCCCCTAAAGGGAAAAAATTATTTTGTTATCACAGACAATGGCCCTGGACCTTCATCACAAATGAAGCCATCACAGAAATGACCGTCAGACGCTTGATTTAAATTGTAGCATGCTCAGTCCATTCAGTTTACTTCATTCTTTAATGATGTTATTGTTAATAAAACTCTCAGAGTCTGTTTCAATAAGAAACTATTTTTTTCTGTATTTATATATCTCAAGCTGTAGGTATGCTAGTTGTTGGCAACTCTAATTGTCACTTTGTTTGTCAGCATTGCATATAAAAGCGGAATTTTAAATATTCTTGAAGTTTTGTCATTTGTTTTGTTGTATTGATACAAATGTGTAATTTTACCACACATTAATATAAAGTGTTCCTCTGTGTAGTAAACCGGTGGAGCCAGCCCCTCACAGCTCACATGCACATTATTTCAAAGTGCATTTTTACTCTTTGTGTCTATATACAAAATACTGAGACTGTAGCTTTAGTCTCAGGTTTATTGTAAACAATCCTTTCAAGCTTATTTAAAGCATCATTGGTCAAAGCAATTCTTCTCCAATCCTGTTAAAACGTGTACATTTTT
>VUQG01044693.1:21327-37866 GCA_015106755.1 Etia nguti | reverse complement strand
ATATAAATATATATATATATATATATATATATATATATATATATAGATAGATAGATAGATAGATAGATAGATAGATAGATAGATAGATAGATAGATAGATACATAATGACTGATAGAGACTCTATCAGCTATAAATTTGCATATAGCATATCAACATAACTAATTGTTTTACACAAAGAGTATTATATTTATCATTACTTTATACTTTAAGGATTATCATTGTCATTACAGCAATACTTTGTTTTGTGCCCTCAGTCCAGGAGTGAGCTTGTAAGATGGCTAGAGTCGTAGCAAAGAGAGCACCATGTGTGTAATTGTGTGTATCTAGACAGGTGTACTGGGAGGCTATGAGCAAAGAGAGAGCTGGCAAAGGCAAAAGGAAAGGCTAATGCATGAATTATGCTTTAGTGTAGAAATCTATGTCATAATGAAAAATTCCTTTTAAAACCATGCTGTAGCTGTCCACGTAATCTCACATGACCCTACCAAGAAATGTAACTAAACATTGGGTAAATGCAGAACGCAACAGCTTGAATGGCATCATAAAGTTAAAGGGAAGTTCCGGTTACAACCCAAGTTATGACATAGTTTTAAAGTCTAAATCATGTATGTCAGGCTGAAAGATAAGGAAAGGGGCTAGAAAGGATGTGCAGCAGATTAGGGTGATTAAAGACAGAGATGAAAATGTATTAACGAGTGAAGAGACTATGCTTAGAAGATCGTAGGAATACTATGAGGAGCTCATGAATGAATAAAATGAGAGAGAGAGAGAGAGAGAGTAGAGTGGGTAGAATCCAAATATCAAAAACAAACAAACAATAGTATTGATACCAACGGTGGTATTGGTATTGGATCGATTTTTGTTTATATCCTCTAATTTCAGAATTTGCAAATTAGAAATGATGATTCATGGCATAAATCATGACACACTACTCTCCCCTTTATAGGTTAAATGTATCAGTATCTGTATTTGTATCAGCAACACTCATCCTGGTACAGGATCGATGCTAAAATTTGCAGTATGGCATGGCACTAACAGTGCATCAGCAAGTGCAGAGGACTAGTAAGAGGAAGTAAGTGTCACTATGAAAAGGATGAAGAGTGGAGAGGTGGTTGGACCTAGTGATATACCTGTGCAGGTATGGAGAAGTCCAGGAGAGAGGGCAGTGGACTTTTTAACCAGATTATTTAACACAATGATGGAGAGTAAAAGGATGCCTGAGGAATGGACAAGAGGTGTACTGGTACCAATTTTCACCAAACTTAATCGGCAGAGCTGTAGTAACTACAGAGGAATAAGGCTGATGAGCCACACCATAAAGCTATGAGAAAGAGTTGTTAAACCAAGGTGCAGACTTGACTGGTTCTTGTGTAGCACTCTCAACGATTTACACAAACATTCACATGCTTTCTTTAAACTAAGATTCACACACTTACATGCCGATGGATGCATCGTGGGCAACTTCTGTTTCAGCATCTTCCTCAAGGACACTTCGAAATATGTATGCACATGTGTATATGTATATACATATATTATTTTTTATTTATTTTGTTTAGTTAATTGTTATGGCTGGACTGTTTTACATTTATAGGTTTATTATGAATAGTGGAACTTTAATTCTAGCCAAGGATAATTGTTGAATGGTGATGATGACTAAATGGGATTTCTGATGGCTTATATTGTGTTAAATAAAACAAACAAAAACAACTTTTTAAGAACTTTGAAAATTGTGAATGTCTTGACCCTTTGTTGGACCGTTTCTAGTCCTTGGGAGTCCATTTTAACACAGTTTACTACACATATATTTCATCGGCTTTACATTAAAGACAAAGAATAGAAATAAAGGTTTAAACACAGCAAAAATAATTCATATATGGTGTGCCATGCCTAACCACATTTTTGAAAATAGAAAACCCAATAATTTTGCTTAATTTATGGTTGAAAAAAGTGTGTCACATGAAGTTCATTATGCTGTTTATGGTAAAACTATAGGATCCAAACAACTGGGGACATTTTTTATGGAGTTAAAGTACATTTTAGCTCAAAGTCTTTTCAGTTAATCAAGAACAAAATATAATCGCATAATTATGAAAAACAGATGGTGACCCGCGCACATCAAAGCATTAACATGAAATGTTTAAGTATATGAATGTCTGCTGACAGAAATGCAATGCAGATGTTAAAAGAAATGACTAAACAATGCACACTAAAACAATAATAATAACAATAATCATTCACAGATTTCAGTAAATTGCAGGTGGCTATGAGTCCTATACTCTCCTCCTGTAATTATTTGAGCAAAAACTGCAAAAAGAGTCATCTAAATTTCACATAGATGTTTTTTATAGGGGCTGTCAGCTGTGAATGCAATCTGGTTTTAGTTTGCTGGGTGTTTAAAACAGCAAAATAATTTACAGTTGAGGGAAAAAACTTGATATTAACTCAGTAGAAGGCAGTATTAAAGTGGATATCAACTAGACGGCTGCTGTATATAAAAAAGGAAAGGATGCCACATTTCTAGAGTACAAATCATGGACCGTTTACATTATTAAATGCAGTTTATAGTATAAATCAGTACTTAGCACTGTCTGCCGTTAGGCCTGAAATTCTCCAACCCAGCTGTCCCAACATATTTGAGGATCGTGCAATAAGCCACTGGACTGACTGCAAATACAACAGAACCTCTTTATTAATTTTCTCAAGCTAGCAGAACAGTGAGCCAGCAGAGGGAAAAGTCAGGCAAGTATATACATCAGTGCATAGAATAATGCACATACACACAATTTAGAGTAATCTGCTGCTTATTTTATCAATATCATATTTGATTTCTTATCATTTCCTTACTGCTTTGCTTCTCATTAAACATTTTTCTTTTTTATCATTACTTTTTTGTCATTTTTAACACAGGAAGAAGGAAGATGATCTGACAAGACAGAAAAAAACCTACAAAATGTCATATACATCACAAAACTGCTTAATAGTAACTGCTATGGTCGAAAGTTGCAACACAGTGTGCTTTTCTCAACTACTGAACGAAATGTCATCATCAGAGAATATACAGGAGACTCTGTGGGGAAGACCGTGTGCCCTCATATCATTTTGACCATGTTCCAACAGGTATAAGGTAGAACTCCGATGCGGTTGTGCACAGGCATCATGGATGCTTTGTTGTTTTTATTTATGGTACTTTCTAGTCAGCTCCAGTCTGCTTGGAGAACAAATGTGCTCCCAGTGCTCCTTCAGTGTAGTAGCTGCAGAAAGCCTCATGTACACCCTTCAATACATACTTTTGCAATGTTAAAAAAAAAGACATATTATGCTCTTCTTTATTTTCTGTCATGTATATTTACAGTTACAGTGATGGATGCTTATATTAAAAATAGTCAGGTTCTAAAATTGAGGTCAGAGTATGTGCAAATAATCCCTGTGATCTAAAGTTGCACTTTTAGGCAGTATTTTTTCTACTCTTGGCTCTGTCTGATGTCAGTCAAAGCTGATAAACCTAATGTGATCACCCTGCTCTGACTAACAGAAGCTCCTCCCACTGGCCTTTGGTTTGGTTTCTGAGGGACCAATCAGAAGAAAGTTGGCTTAAAGGGAGAGGAGCTAAAACTGCTGTATAAGATGGTGGATGAACTGAGGGGGGGTGTACCAAGGCTCAGCAAGACAAAAAAGAGCACTCACAGAGCCCAACTTCCCCCAAAGGACAAGGGCTATACTAAAACTTTGATGTTTTATGATGTTTTTACTACAATATGACTACTACTACAATATGTGTCGCACTGAAAAAATTAAAAGTGTGGTGTACACCTCTCCCCATAGCCTTTCATGTGCTATATTAATCGGTATGGTTTCTTTACCAAATTTTTTAAATGTCAAATTTGACCTTGGCTGCTAACAATGAAGGTCAAGGTCAAATGCTTAGCCAACCTAGGTACTCATGTCCCCCAAGCCTAGTATATTTTTGTGAAGTTTGAAGATGATCCATAGGAAATTGTGAATAATAGAAAGTTATTACTGATTTTCACATTCAGTATGACGCTGAGCTTGTCCTTGACCAGTTTTTGAACAAAATTATATCAATTTGAGCTGTTATTGGTATCTACCATTGCACAAAATTTGAACATGATATCTGCTAACTGCTAACAAATAGACAGACAAAAAAACAAACCAATTACATCATGCCTCCATCTGAGGGGAGAATAAGGATAATTTTATACTGAAAGTCATGCAAAGGTGCTCTAATATAGAAAATATGGAGCTGGAAATTAGCATACAAAGACCCAATAAAACATGTCTCTTAGGATTTTCAAGATGCTGAATCCAACGCCGTTAAAAATTGATGGATGCCATGGATGCTGGTTAGCTCACTGGGTGGAGCAGGTGATCTGAGGCCATTTACTCCATGTCTTCCTTTGGTCTTTCTCCCACTATCCTATCACAATGAAGGCTAAAAAGTCCCAGAAATATATCCAAAAACATTTGACAAAACCAGTACACATTTTATATGCAAGCATCACTATAGGTTAGCACAAAGAGCCATTCCAGGCATGTTTACACCTTTTAAAATATGACTAACATAGGCTCCATATCAGCTAAACATCAGATCTGAGCATGTCCATTCAGCTTTGCTCTTTCTAGTAGTGCATGTGTGGTCACATTCATGATGTGAATCTTTGGTAGCCAGTGGTGCCTCCAGTCAGGTTATAGCCCTTCAAAGTGAGTTGTGTGTCATTCCTGACATCCTTATGGCTAAGGATGTGGCATGTTGATGGCTTTCCAGAACAAAGTTTTCCTCAAAGGAAGTCCTTTGGCGCAGTGGCATGCCTAAGGATGAAAGTATGAGGATGGGCATGCAAGTCTGCAGAGAGTCCTTGTGGCGTCTTCAGGATATCTAAAAGTGTTTGTTATTTTGTCCTTCTAAAACAGGATCTAATCTGTTAAACCATAGGATTATAATAGAAGAGGAAGTCATGAGATTGTCGACTTCCTTTCACTTTTTAATACCTGAAGGCCACAAAGTGGGTCTGTGTTTTCTCTGTGCAGTTCCAAGTGATGACTCATTATCAAAAACATAAAATTGTCTTATTTGTGTGTCCATAACATGTGTAAAAATCACGACCAGTGGACTTCTTGGTTCTTTGTTCTTTACTTGTTGTTTTATTATGACTATTGTTTTGGATTTCTGCTATCCTCTTGGCAAGGTCTATAGAAATTTTTAATCTCTCCTGGATAAATAAAAGATATATTCACACACGTAAATTTACTGCTTTGGATCATGCGTGAGTGTAATTTGCAGCAAGTGTTTCTGAGAGTAGCTGAACTGATCCGCTTCTCACAAACTTCTCCCTTTCACTGCTGCCACCAATAGCTGAATGAGATATGGAGTTTCATTGAGAAAAAAAAAATGGAGCACTGTGGCGCTATTATGAGAGCAGACTGTGAAGTGAGAATGGGAACTGTCTCTGAGGGAATGTCAAAGGTTAGTGAGGTTATTTCAACTTCAAAGGAGGGGGGAGGGCAGGGGTATATGAGAGGATTCATCTCAGAATTGAGATTTCATTGTCAGAGAGTTATCCCCTCGTCTGTGCACGGGCAGGCTGACAAATCCCCGCTTCGATGTTTTTGTCTGAAGGTCTCCCTGCAAGAGGCCAAAGGAGACTGCTATACCAGACATTCACAGCAGTGACACTTGAGGGAAACAGAGGTGTTAGACAGATAAAGTGGCCTTACCCTGTTGCTGCTGTTTGTGCATGTGTCCTATGATAACACATGTCAAGCACTATCACACACTGCGGGCTGCACAGAGGTAACAGAGACCGCCCAAAGCCCTGGGAAAACGTGGAGGAGCGTGAAATCACCTTGATCCAAAGATTCCTGCTGCATACCAGTCCACTGAACCCACCAGAGCACAGGGGCCCGGAGATGGGCAGACTGCCACAGATCAAGAGAAAGAGACAAAGAAAAAGGGAAGAGGTACAGGGTGAGAGTCAAGATCTTTAATCCTACAGCTTGGCTTGAAGCTTAAAATCATCTTATGCATTTCCTGTGGAAGATCAAGTAAGCTGCTCCATGAGGGAGGCCTCTCTTGGATATAAACACAGGATTTACTTTTACATGCCAGTTTCGGGGCCAAGCTTGATTACAGGTTGCCCATGTGCTCTGAGTCAAGCTGGCTGTTTGGGTTTACTGACAGTAGAGGAGAGGATGCTATGGCTGGAATGCTGTGGTGTGAACAGTGGTGAACACTCCTCCCAGAGCTGACTGATAGCTGGTGTATCTCAGCCAGTAAAGGAGATAAAGTGGCTTCTGTGTGTCACATGGTTGCAATGCTATATGCCTTCAGATCTCCCGATTACTCGCTCCTTCTGGAAGCGTTCCCAAACATGAAACGTGGGCGACATAAATGTTCAGTTGAATGTTGTTGCTCTTTCACATGCTATTCTGGTCAAGCTATCGGCAGCCTCTATCACGAGTGTCATACATCAAAGCTGCCCTATCAGTGCCATTCAACATGGAGTGGCTGAGGGTGAAAAGTGTGGAAGAAGGTGCTTTCCAGGAGAACTCCAAGCCAGTCATGCCAGAGAAATAACTGTTTAGAGCTGCTATCAACAAATGCTGTGGTTTTCTTTACCCAGCATCTCATAATTATATTTTTTGGGATTTGTAAATCCCACTTCCTTAATGCCTGAGTAACTCCCACCATCAATCCTTCAGATGTGATTGGAAACCCTGTGGTGCAACCAGCTAATTTGCACTCAACTATGCAGCAAGATTAGAAAACAAATGGAGCTCCGTCAAATCAGCGCAGGAAAAAGAGGGTGTTTCCCCCACTGTGTCTTAGGAATGTTTTGGCTAAACTGAAAGCCATCATTCAAACTCAAATGCCAACATTTGAGGAGACAATGGCAGAACAGATAGCAACATCCGGCCCTGGTCTGGGTCATGAACACAAGGGGGTTTCTTTTCTACAGTTTGGGCCTCGGTCATGGCTGGATGTCCCTCCTCCTCTTCCTCCTTTATGTCCATATGCAAGTCTGATGTCCAGCAGCTTGCAACCCTCATTTCTTCCAGAGACTTCAAGAAACATTGGGCCATTCTCCATCATCATTTCAGGAGAAACAGCAGACACAGGGGTGAGGAAGAGGGTATGGTTTGAAACAAAAGAGGTTCTATAAGGTGCTGGAGAAAAAGATTCCTACTGCAAAATGTTTATAAAGAACACTGCAGAGGGACAGTCATTGCTATCATGCTGAGTAATTAGAGTAATTATCTGAAAAATGTCTTTTTAATATCTGCTTTTTGTAGACACAAGCCAAGTCAGATGTTAGCGCTGAGAGTGATGTCACTTCCGAGTTAAGCGATTGTCAGTAGTAAAGTCGGAAAACCATGGTAGAGCCATTCATCCATCACTAGCAATGGAGAACAACACTTGTTTTTTTGCGCTTAAAAATACTGCTGCAGCACGTTCATGCCTGCTCAGTGTTCTGCGTACTGACCACAAAAGTGGCAATGCTGACTATAACTTATACAGTTTTACTAATGCTCATGTGCACTGCTGCCATCCTGGATAGTTAAGTCGGGGTTGGTGGGCAACTTGAGTTTCCAAGTTAGAAATCTGACTTGAAGGGGCAGTTGAGGGGAACTTGGAAATTGCAACTTCCAGCCACACCAGAAGTAATAAAATGAATCTTTCAGTAACTCTAAGATTATTAATTGACAGTGTGTCCTTTGTATATTTAATGTGTATTAAAAAAAACATGTTATGGTCGTTACTTTAGCAAAGATACCAGGAAGTTAGTTCTCAGAACTAAGTAAAGAGTCTGCCAAATAATGTGAAATGGTAAATAATTCAGTTCAATTCAATTTTATTTATATAGCGCCAAATTACATACAGTCACCTCATGATGCTTTATATTTAAGGGAAAGACCCTATAATAACACAGATACAATAATACAGAGGAAACCCCAACTATCAAACAATGCTCTGTGAGCAAGTGCTTTGCAACAGAGGGAAAGAAAAGCTTAATTTTAACAGGAAGCAACCAGGCTCAGGGAGGGACAGCCATCTGTTGTGACCAGTTGGGAGTTAGAGGAGGGAGACTGGACAAAAGCGACACTGAGGGAGAGAGCAACAGTGTTTTACACTTTGTTTTTGAATTGCATTAAGTAAACAAGATAAAACATCTTAATTAAGGTGCTAGAGATACTTTAAGGCAGCTTCATGCCACTGTGTGGCTCTGATCTCACTAGACTGGAACCATAAATGGGTAAATACACTTTGTTGTAACACATCCACTAAACTACAGGTAACACCTTAATTAAGTGACTAGAAGTGCATTTTGAAGCAGCTTCTTTTCTTGAGTCTTCCAAATAACCCAGTTTAAGTGATGTGTAGAAATTTGTACACTTTTCTTTACTGCTATTCTTTACTGCATTAACCAAAAAAGATATAATGTCTTGATTACGGTGCTTAGAGATGCAGCTACACTGACGTATCGTTCTTGTCTTGCTAAACTAACTGCAAAGCTAACAGCAGAATTAAGTTATGAACACTGAGCTACGTTTGCCATATAAAGTGGTGAAGATCAAGCAGGTTTTAAACTATTTTTGTATTAAATTATTGAAACAAGATGTAACAGCTTAATACACACAATGTGGTCCTAGGCTGCTTCTTGTTAGCTTTTGTTTCTAGGTTGCTTTTGTCCTGCTAGGCTAAGCTAATAGCAGAAACTAGTTGCAAAAACTGACCTCTCAGTTATTTACTCAAAGCTAAATATAGTCTGCTAAATACCCCCCTTAAAGTGGTGAACAGAAAGTATTACGCTTTATATTTTTGTAATATATTAAGCTAACAAGTTACAACATGTTATATCAGGCACTAGAGCTACTCTTAATAGGTTCTTTCCATCATGTTTTCTGTGTTTCTATTCCCTGGTATGCTTCTATTGCTAACCTGGCAATAAAGCAAGTTGTAAGCATTGACCTGTCATTACCTTTTTAAGCTGTTAACATACAGCCAGGTATTTACACACTCAGCTGTGATACTCCGCAGTATTATTTTTACTACTTTTTGAGTTGTGTTTGGTCATTAAGAATCCAATATTTTCTCTGTCGCAACAGTTTTTGGTCTTTAACTTCTATGAACTCTAATATATGTTCACCAGCTACTGGGTGACTGTGTCTGTCTGTAATTTTATGTGTCTATTGTCCTGTCTCCTTCCTCACATCTCCAACTGCTCATGGCAGATGGCTGCTCTTCCCTGAGATTTGTCTGCCTTGGGTTTCTTCCTGTTAAAAAGGAGATTTTCCTTCCCACTGTTGCCAAAAGCTTGCTCATAGAGTGTTGTCTGATTGTTGGAGTTTTTGAGCCCTCTCTCTAATATTGTATGGTGTACCTTACAATATAAAGCACCTTCAGACAACTGTTATTGTGATTTGGTGCTATATAAATCCAAACTGAATTAAACTTTTCACTAGAAACAGCTGCATGAGAGAGTGAACCAAGACCGAAAAGGTTAAGGGTGGTACAGCTAGATAATGAGCTAAAAAAGACGGAAAAGGAGAAGAGGTACAGATTCAGGTGATAACTCTACAAGTTAATTACTTGTAGAGTTTATAGTTTGTAGTTCTTTCATCAAACTCTCTTTCATCAAACTCTTTCATCAAACTCTCTACCAGAGGCTAACAAAATATTAGATTTTGGGCTAAAAAAAATTTTTAAATTCTTTTTTAAATATGTTGGGTGGAGAGGGACACTTAGCACAAATGACAAACGTTGGATTTTAAGTAGGTGAGGTCACATCCCCTCCAGATGATGTCTATAAGAAATCACTTAGATATGTGGATAATATATTTGCATCTGCGCTGTCTCTCTCTCTGCATGCAAGACTAAACAAAATAAAAACAAACAAAAAAAACAAAAAAACAAAAAACAGAATGCATCTGAAACAGCCTCCGTGTTCATGACATGAGCTCACGGCATGCATCTGCAGGCGAGAAAGAGTGATATTCTTCATGTGAGTATGCAGTTAGATTTCTGTTATATAACTCTGATGTGGGGGCCCCCTTGTTGGGTTCCAACAGCCGTCTCTGAAGTTTGCCCAGCTTTCCTGCTCATTTGCCTCACAACACACAGATGTCTCAGGGCGGTGCAGAAGACGTGGGGTGTGGAGGGGTGGGGCGGAGGACTGGGTGAGGGCCAAAAGGCAGCGGCTGCCTGTCACAAGTGAACAAGTGTGTGTGGTCAGAGATTAGGGAAGGAAAGACACAAACAAAAATTCCAGCAGAGGAGCTCCTGTGGCAGCTGTTTGGCTTTCTAAGTGCGAAGGATGCTGGACAACTGGAGTCATCTGATTGGCTAAAGTATGTGTGCCGGTGGGTGTGTCTTGGCAGCAGCCAGCTTCCTCTGTGTGATTTTAAATGAGAAGAGTGACAATTCATCAGAGACAGGATGTCCAATAGGAAGGCAGATCCCTATGGTAGATAGAGCGCCTCGCAGCTGGCCACTCAGTGACCTTGGATCAAACAAAAGTTAGTCTTTCTCCCTCTGTCCTGCTCTCAAACACTCTCTGTGCCCAAAGAAAAATGAGGCATTAATCAGCAGCAGAAGACTGAGCAGTTTCCAGTAAGTCATTTTGTGTAAGTTTATTTTAAGCCTATGGGCCTCACAGCCCCACAAATAACATGGCTTTCTCGGTCCACTCACTTCCCTTCTACTCTGCAACATTTCCACTCCTGCACACTTACATTTCCCTCCTGAGAGAGAGGAGGAAATGGGGGGCCTCACAATGTGAACGAAAGCTCTTTGAAAGTGGCTCTAGCAAGGCGATATGCTTCTTATAAACAGCGTGCAGAAGGAGTGTGTTGGTGGGGGGTTGATTCAGAGGCGGACTGCTGTGGCCGGGACTGTCTGGAAGCTGCTTGGTGTTTTCCTGTGTGTGATGCATGCTAAACCTGGACCCCGTCAAGTTCGGCAGCAGCATAAAGAGGCCTCTGTGAGGCTGACTCAGCTCCAGTCTTGATTTATTTCATTGGTCTCATTGCTTGATTAAATTCAGCAGGGAGATCTCAGAATGTCTGAGCGTCTCCTGAATCCAAACAGAAGGATGGATCAACCTGTTATCAATGGTCCCACAGATAGAGACACAGGCCATGAACTGTAGCCAGATCAAACACGCTGATACACACTGATAATTGCTGTCAGTTTAATAAACCTAAGTGGGGCTGGGGAGTACTGTTTCTGTGAGGTAACTCTTCTTAAAATTGAAACCATTCTGTGGCAGTTTTGGCTGACTGTATTTGTCCAATTGCATGCACAGAAGACAAAGGAAGAGTGTGTGAAATGCAGGAAGCAAAGGCTACATAGCATGACATGGTTTCGACACAACCACTTCACTTCAACCACAAGGCAATTGTTTAGTCCATCTCAGGCCCGCACTGAGCTTACCATCGCAGCTAGCAACACAAGCACAGCAAACAAAAACACTTTAGGGTGATGGTGAAATCTGACATTTCCTCTTGCACATTGTGTAATTTGACATTCCAGAGAGGCTGAGAATAAAAGAAATAAGACAAACAGGGGCATACCAGGCCTATCTGCAGGAAATACCGTGATATGATTTAACATAGTGATGGTGTGGTCAGTGGTTGATGACAATGTCATTCTCCTCCGGTCCCCTGACATCTAGCATGGCTTTGATCCTGCAGTGGGTGGGAGGTCCAGAGGAGCAGAGGAGCCAACCTGCCTGATGATGCACAGACCATTAGCTTGAGTCTGCATCCACCAGGGCGTTCCTGTGTCAGATAATGCCAAGTGATTTCACATACTTGGCAACTTTCCTGAAATCATTTAATCTCCAAGTGAAGTGTAAGACTGAGACAACGCGGTAATTGCCCAACCTTAAGATATGACGATGGAATCTCATCACAAGCCTCTTCAAGTGAATCACACAGTCAAAGAACAGCATTTAAAAAATAAAAAAAAAAAGCTCAATAACACTCTTAAATCTCCCTGCTTAACTTAGCAAGCCCAGCTCTGTTCAAAGGTGAAATCATCGGAAAGCGAGCACCTCTAAAGCTTAATAGTTAACATCTCATCTGTTTAACAAAAACAGGCGTGACCACAGGGAACCAAGAAGCAGGGTGATACAAAATGATCATAAAACCTGCACTTTGGCCTCTGTAACGGTTTAAAAGCAAAGATATATGCCGCGCTCTAGATACTTTGGAAACCGGGAGTGCCGTCACTCCCAAGTTGACCTTGTTCCAGTAGCAAAGTTGTAAAAAACCAAGGATAAACAGGATTTGTTTGGCATCTTAGCAAAGTAGAACATCACTAGCTATGCATCACAGTGCTTGTTAAACACACCGCTGCAGCATGTTCATGGATACAGCCTGTCACATAGTCACAAATACAGAACAGTGGCAGCACAGATTAAAAGTTTTGCAGTTTTGCTACTGTCATGTGAGGCTGTGACAGGCAGGAGGTGGACCCAAATGCAGGACTTAGACACAAAAGGTGAACTCAAGGTGGCAGCTTTATTGCTCTGAAAAAATGTCCAAAACATAAGCACAAAAAACAAAACTATTAAAAGAACACTGAGAAACTTGAACTAAAATACAAGGAAACTGAAATGAGGAGGTACAACGCAGCACAGAGCAAGGAAAACACAGGGCTTAAATACACACTGGAGCAATCAGGGAATGGGAGACAGGAGGGAAACACAGCTGGGAGAAATCAGAGCTAATGAGACAAGGGGCAGCAAAACCAGACACACTGCACACAGGACAGGGACTATCAAAATAAAACAGGAAGCACACAACAGGCACAGAGACACAGACTTGACACTGAACATAGAGATCTGACTGACTAGGGAGACAGAGGGAACACGGAGACAAGACATGACACGACGAGGAACACGAGAAAGGCAAAATAAAAGAAACCAAAATCCTAGGACTAAATATATAACAAGCGGAACCAAAAACCGGTGAATAACAATAACTGAAGAATATAACTTAAACACAAAAAAACACCGGGTCGCAGACCCAGTACCATGACAGCTACTTATGTTCACTGCCGCCATCCTGGGTTTTTAACTCGAGGTTGGTGGAGCTGCTTCAACTTGAGGGGGTGTTCCAGATGAATTTCCAACTTCTGACTTTATCTGGAATGCACTAATGATGTCTTAATTAGGGAACTTTAACGCTAGTTGCTTTCCTTTGTTTTTTGTTATCTATTTCCTACACAGACTCTAAAGAAGAAAGGAAAGGAGTGCTTTCCTCCCCTTAATTTGTAAACTGCTTGATTGGCATTTTCTTATGTCTGTTCCCCTCATAGACATTATCCTTGGGTGCAGCTGTTTTAAAAACAGAGGGCTCAAAATCCAGTCGAACAGGCTGACTGTTAATTTAGACATTGAAAGAGAGCAAAAAAAAAAGTACTTCCACCCGAGACAAAAGCAGTTGAAAGCAAAACCTCAAGATTAGTCTTAATCAAATAGCAAGCTTACAGAACCAGACACCAGGCTTTGTTACCAAGTTCAGGGCTCCCCCTCTCAGCTAAGAGGGGTGGATCAGACTGATCATGATACAACATGCTACACATGCACAAAATAATGTTGCTCTCTTGGAAACAGAACATTTGATCCAACTAAACATTCCCACAAGAACTGCCTTGTTTAGTAGTCCACCGGGCTTGTTAATAATAGTTACTGCCCAGGAGAAAATCTTTTCCTCTTTGCCTTCAGTCACCAAAGAGAAACTCATCAAGTCTTCCCACCAAAAGTCTGGGAGGAGCTAATCCTAGTAGCTGTTCACATGTCAACCAACAACCCATGCTGGGAAAGGAGTTTCCCAGTACTGCGGCAGGCTCAAGTCGCGATGGTCTGCTTGATCTTGGGCCACTGCTTCCCAGGACCAAGGCCTAGTCCCCGGGGAGCGCTGCTGAAGTTCCGGCTGTATCACTCTCAGCACTGTCCACAGTGACCCACACACTGTATTTACCCCAGAAATGTGCACAAAAGGCATCATGTTACACACCAGGGCCTAAGATACCTGTAGCTGCTTGTCTGTTGGATTGCCAAGAATTTTGGTGCAAACAGTCAAACTACTCCTGTGACCTTTCGTCTAGTGCTTCCACGAGGAAAACATTTTTGCTTGTTAAAGGAATAGTCCAAAGAATTTTGGTATGTTATAGGAGGAGAAGCATTGGAGTAACCAATCGAATGTTACTTAGGTCAGATTGTCTGAGTTCATGGTGCATGCTGACTCCCTGGATGGCTATCTAGGCCACTTAAAGGGGACCAGTCATGCTTTTCATATTTATATCTACTCCACTGGAGTAGCTTTGCGTGATTCAAAGAATAAAATCTTTAATTCTGTTACTTTATCAGGAGCACTGAGTGGTTTCTGTCATATTCTATGCATTCCTATTTGAACAAAATGACTGGGTGTGCATCAGAAGTTAGTGAGAGTGGTCTCTGCCTTTGCAGCTACTCTCGAAAAAACCCAGAAACTATTCTAATAGTCATCAAACCACGTCTTTATTGATATATGCTGAAGTTGAAGTTGTCAGATGTCGTCTGAATGATCCAGTCTAGCATCTTCGAGCTGTGCCTGCAGTAGGCGATAGCATCAAGAGCTGATGTCGGTTTCGCACCAGGAGCTTTTGCCTCAAAGGGTTTACTTTCACCTCATTATTTATTTTGGCGACACTGAATCGTTTCATCGTAGCATTGTTTATATAACACAAAATGAGGAAACGCAAAACAAACAGGTCACCTGTTTTTTTTAAAATCGGTTTCGCATGTGCTTATCACATTATGAAAAGTTGAGTCGAAAAACATCTGCTGTGAAAAGTTTTTGTGAGGTTCCACAACAACAGACAGATGCAGGGTCATCAAATATGGCTGACTTCTTTTCCCATCGGGGACAGTTAACATAATATGATATAATAATACTCCACAAGCATGACTACCGGTTCTCAGACTGTGGTGCGGGGCCAAACTAGGGTAAGGAGATCCCAACAAACTAAATGTGGGACAAACCCTATGTTTGTGTGTGTGGGATAGTCTGAAATGTTCATATCTAACTTAAAAATAAAAATATAGTAAACTGTGCAGTATAGCTAGATAGATAGAAAGATAGCTTTTGTTTGTTTTGAGGTTGTTTCTCAGAATATTCTGCCACCTCGTTTTCTCGGCAGATGTTTCCATCATATTCAACAAACTCTGAACTGCTTGTGACTTTTTGCTGACTCGTAATTTTCACTGATGAGGAAAGCATTAAAGGGGCTGATGTTCTTCTAGCTATGATAAAAAGCCTTCCCTTCATTTGCACTGGGTAAAAGTAAAACTTCAGAAAAGTGCATGTCCTACAGAACTAGCCAAAATCTGGGACATTGTCTTGAGATGTGGGACATGAAGACAAGGAATAAAAAATGCTGCACAGTTCCACGTATAGAGGGTGATTTGGTCCCTCTAGCCTATACCGATGCGGTGCAGACGACCTGGGTTTGGTAAAGTTTCTGTTGCTGTTTTGACAACATTTATTTGATCATAAAAATAAGATTTTTTTTTTTTAGCTTCATAAATGGGGCTTTTTTTTAAAAACTCGAGTGCCACTGCAGTAAACTAACAGCAGGTATGTCACTCGATATTTGATTACACGGGATAGCATGCCACTTTAAGCACATGTTAAGTGTTGCTGTTTTAGGTGTTTCACATGACACTGTTTCAAACTGAGTCAAACACATTTATCCATTTTCTTTATTTTTATTTTTTCTCATGGGTGCTGGATCCTCTCCCAGCTGTCTCAGAGCAAGAGGCAGACAGGTTGCTAGTGTGTCACGGGGCCAAAACAACGAGCCAGACAACCACGTACTTTCACATCATTTTAAAATTAACCAAACCTGTGAAACCCACACAGCCAAACCAAAACATGCAAACAGCTGACCAGGACTTTCGAATCTGGAACCTTCAGGCTGAGGTAACCACTGAAATGACACAAGAAAACCAGAATTAACGTTGTGATAACATGCTGAATGATTTGGAGTTTTATTCATATTTCCAAGGCTGTGTCCGTACACAAGGATGTTTGTGAATGCTAACAGCTGCGTCTTCCATCAGCGTCGCTATGAAAAGTCCAATTATTCCATTCTCGTGGATGTCGAAAGGGAAGCTCGTCGCTTCCCCGACAACCTAGGATGTCTTTGTTTCCCAACCTTATGTAATCACCGATAACAGGAAGCAGTGAGACATGTGTTGTAGTTGGAGTGATGACCAGAGCTCAAGCCCTTGGTCAGGATTCCCACTGTGAGTGAGGAAATGAAAGCATGGGGAAGCTATCTTTATGGTTAGCCCATGAGGACATAAATACTCACAGGGAGAAGCAAGACTTTCAATTGGACTGCAGAAAAAAAATGATGACAATGCAAAGAAGGAGTTGCACAAGATGAAATAAATAGTCTTTGTAGAGTGATCTCCAGGAGCTGGGGAGACACAAAATGCTGCACTGGATTGATTCTCGTGACCTGGTAA
>VUQG01044693.1:8149-19387 GCA_015106755.1 Etia nguti | reverse complement strand
AAAAAAAAAAAAAAACAAGTGCAGAAGACACAAGTCACCCTCGCCTAAGCTGTGAAATATGCTTTTTTCTCTTTTTGCCTATAAGCAACATAAATATATAACACTCAGCTGGTTAAGGGGAGCACGCACAAGAAGGAGAAAACGATAACACATTCCCTCATGCTAGAATCATTTCCTCCCTTAGGCGCAGTTTATGCCTGGACAGCTAGCTCACCAGCTGAGAGGCAGTGAGGATGTCCTGGGAAATGTGCATCAGTAGCAGCAGAAAATGAAAAATAAGCTACACGGGGACTTTTTCCGCTTAAGTTTCAGCTCTGACCAGATTCTTGTGGAGTTTAAGTGGAGCCGAGAGCCCATTCAAAATGAACTCTCTGTCCTCAGATGACTTATTGCAGGAAGTGAAAAAGCCCATTCATGATTATCACAGTAAAATGTTTCACACCCAGAACTGCAGCACGAATGTTTTACCAGACACTTTTCTTAGTAGTTTATGCTTACCGACGTTACACTTCTCGCAGTGAAATGCGAACACACTTGTTTGAGGGTTTTTCAAGCAGATTCAGCGTTCTTTTCTCTTTCTGTGTCCCTCGGTTTTTTCTTGAAGTAGCTTATTTATTAATTCACGAGCATAGATGTACATGAGGAGGTCAGCAGTCCTCGATCTTTCAGGGCCACTGCAGTGCATTGTTTTTGGTTTACAGCCTGAGAATTAACATCTGGCTGCTGATTTTCCCACAGGAGGAGAGTGGGGCTATAGGCGGGGTGACATAAAGAAAGAGAGGGTGTGCACATAACAGCTTTTTGCTAACATGCTGACCACAACAACTACAGTGGAGCGAAAATGCACCAGCGTTTCCTTCAAAGCCTGCTCTGCTGCCCCTGGTGGGTGAAGAATAATATTGTACCGCTTTAAACATTACACAGGCAGAGCTTTAAACCCAGCTTTGGAAATGATTACTGATTGATCTTTAATCACCTTTAAGTCCAGTGGGTTTCTGCAGAAACCTACTGAAGCAAAAAAAAAAAACACTGTGTTATTGCAGTGCACCTCTTCACAGCTCAGTGCAGGACCTGACAGAGCACTGAGAGTGAAAGCACTCAGACTCATTCCAGAGACAGCAGAGCGGCTTGTCTGACACTTTTTGCTCAGTCAGTCGTTTTGCCCACAGACGCTGAGTTGCATCTCGGCCCTGACAGGAACTCTGTTGATGTTCTCACCACCTACAACTGCACTGTGACCTTCCTTTCACAACTGACATCCATTTATCTGCCACTGATGTGAGGAAACAACAATAGTCAACAGACGGGCGGGCACGTGCCAACATGCTGAGCACTGCACCCTCTTTTAAACACACCAGGAGCGCATGTTTTCCCACACTTGGCTTAAGACAGCCAACATGTTCTCACAACTTTTTCTGTTAGATGATAACAGAGAGGTTTATGTAATCCTCTGTAATCAGAAGATCAGCGCACCTTTGTTTTTCATACAACCGCCTCTGTGGCAGGAAACATGGTGGCACAACTGAGCGGCCGCCATAAAAGATAACGACTGTGCTTTATTACAACAGACGTATCCAACAACTCAGGTCGGGCCACATGCTGCGTGTGGGAGCGCCCTCGGGGCCGTAGCAGGTCTCATTCACAGATCCACTGCAACCAATTACGCTTTGCCCATGTTGCCACATCAAACAGCTGCCTAAAAAACTTAATAGGATTATTTGTTTTTGTGTTATTCTCCTGCTGATGGGATTTGCATCTGAACCTGCACAGGTTTAAGCTCATTTCCAGATGTTACTGACATGTGCTGGGAATTTCAGGATAAAGCCTTGTGGAGCTTTACATCATCCGTCGTCAGGAATGCATCCGCATTGCAGAGCATGTGAATTTCTTTAGCACTGAGAAACCGTGCGCCGATTTTAATATTACAAACAGTCGCTGGCTGCAGCTCCTCTGCAGCCCAGAGAGGTGTAGCCGCTCAGTTTTCACTGTAATGGAACATTGTGTGGGCTGAGAGCTTGCTGAAGCTGGCTCTCGCAAGAGTGTCCACATGAAAATGCTTTTGCGATGTCATATCGCAGAAAATGTCAGTGATCCAGACGAGCAGCAGCGGATTGTGCAGCAGATCAAACGGGCTGGGCCTGCGGCGCATTATATCAGATTTCATTTTGAGTTGAGGCCCTTCATTCATTTCTGACATTTACAGTTGGATCAGCACACCCCTTCTGCGAGGCCTCTTGGCTTCGAGTCTGCACTGAGGCCCCACCAGCCACTCTGGAAAAACCCAGAGCATCTGACTCGCATTGCCTGGCTCCACTTGTGTGTTCTGTTTGGCCCGTGCCGCTGGAGGAGGAGAGAGAGCCAATTACCAGCCGCTGCTGAGACCAATATGATGTCATCTTCCCGCTCCGCCATAACAGGCTGCAGATGAGAGGGGTTGGGCCTCTTCGCAGCCTTATTCACTTAACAAAAAGAAAAAGGGGATATGATATTGAATACCCATGAACATTAACATTTTTCTCCAACTGAACCCACTCAAGAGCACACAGAACTAGAGATGGCAGAGATAATAGTTCACTGTTTATCTCATGAGCCAGCACCTTGTTTGAGCAGGACTGATAACAGACTGTGAGAAAGCAGTGTGTGTGTGTTAAAGCCCGTGTGTTTCACGGTTGTAAAGCAGAAGTGAAATTTCAAAGACAAAATCATATCAGCAGGCACGGCCCATGGAAATAAATCATCTGTGCGATACGGTGTGTTCTTTCGATTCCTGCGACACTCCCCTGATTCCTCGAAAACTGGATCCTCATGCCTCAAAGGAAGAAAGAGATCAACAATATAGAGGAAGAAAAAACAAAACAAAACAAAAAACACTCAGACACAGTACGCTACAGACACATGTACTCATTCACACTCCCAACACACGCTCGCAAAACTCTGGAGACCACTTAAGCGCTATCCCAGAAGGCCTCACATTTCCTAGGAAGTCTTAAAGCCACATCAGAGAATGTGTAGGGGCCTGTGGCCTGCAACAGATCTCCTTTCATTTCCCCACATACTCCATCTCCAACGCGCCACAACCACATGCTACATATAGGCCCTGCAGATGATAAAGTGCCTGAGCTGATAGCAGGCCGCAGCTCGGAACATAAACAAATGGCAGCTTTAATTGTTTAGGTGTGCTCGGCCGCGATTTAATCTCCATGTGAAAAACCGGCCCGACCGAAGCCTTTGAGGCAAAAAGGTTTATCAGAAACTGCCAGCATTTATTTGTGTGTCGTGAAAGGCATTGTTTACAGGTAACGCAAGACGCAAGTTATGTGTCAAATGTGGAAACTACAGATAAACCATTCCAGCTGCTATTTTCATGTAAATTAAGCAGGAAATCTTCTGGCTTAACAGCATATCTTTGGCAGCTTAATCGGATCCACAAGATTTTGTGATATTTGGTTTTGTATTAAGAGAAATGGATGTCACTATCTATGTGGGCTTTATCGCACAGAGAAGAAAAGAGCTCTGTTAATTTTATTATGAAGACTGCAGTGAGTCTGAACCACTCTGCTCTTCAACCATGCGTAATGTCACATGAACACAATCAGATTTTATCCTTTTTTTAACCTAAATTAGATGAAGTGCAGAAGAATTTTTGAGCTGTCTCCTGTCTTCCTGTGTACAGCAAATAGTGTCAGAGAAAATTAGAAAGGCTTAAGTAGGAAAGAATATTTTATCTATGCACATGGCCCCATGCAACTTGATTTCATCTTCATTTAGATATGCGAACAGTTTACTTAATGTTTGTCCATGAGTTTTCTGCTGATCCTTGCACTCCAATAGGAGTGTGTTTAGGAGGGGTGGGGTGAGGTGGGGCACCTATCCCCTGAAGCATGATTGGCAGGCCCTGGTGGCTGTGGCTCAGGAAGTAGAGCAGATCATCTACTAATCAGTTGGGGAAGGTTGGGACTTCAATCCCTGGCTTCTCCATTCTGCATGCCAAAGTATTATTGGGCAAGATACTGAACCCCCTGTGGTTCCCCTCAGAGTGTGAATGTTAGATAGAAAGCACTTAGATATAGATAAAAGTCCTTATAAAGCACAGATAGAGTATAAAAGCTTTAACAATCAGTCCATTTACCCAGCCAGTGGTTTTGGATTAGAGCGCTGTTAAACTAGCATGCTCAACACCATTGGATGAGAGCATGGGTAGGACCAGTAGGAATGTAACTTGGCACATTTATTTGAGCACTAAAGTACAGGTTAAATGTACTATGATGCTCCTTCCTGCTTCTACTCCGTCATATTTTGGTTGCAAATATTGAACCATTTATTTTAAAGCTTTCATTACTTATTATTTTCCAGATAAACTGCATTATTATAGATTAAATTACCAGGAATCAGTAAGTAATTAAAATCACTAGGAGCTGCAGTTACATAAGTGATATGATCCTGGAAATATTTACAAGAATATACAACTAATCCACCTTTCTTTTTTTTTTTCTTTTACCACTTTGGAAAACAATTATCAAACACAAAATTAGATTTAAATTCTCCTCCTTGCTCAACTTTTCACCTAATAAATCACACGAGCCTTATTTTATCTCTGATTATTAAATATTCTGATCTTCCAGACGGACCCTTGTCAGATAGCTTCTGTCCTCCAGCTACTTACTTTTCGTTGTTTTGGGTTTTTCATTTACAAAATCTTCAATGTTGAATCTTTGATTTCTGACAAACCAATTAAATATTCACTCTGTGGTGGAAATTGTCATTTGGTCAATACATCACAAATGCACTGTTGAATCAAATTATGTGCACAGAGAAAAAGAAAATCACAATAAAAACAGAACCAGGTCAAAAGAAAAGACTTCCGTAGAACCAATAAAATACAATTTATTAAGATTTTATTTCATATTAAATAAAAAGAAATATAATTTTTTTAAAAAAGGAGTGGAGGTGATACACTTAACGTAACACAGTGGTAGGGACCAAATTATTATTATTATTATTATTATGCCTGCTGACCTTACATGCACGCTTTAGCAAATGAGGCAAAGCAGTGCTTTGAGCTAACATCAGCCAGCAAACATGCCTGCGTTGCACAGGTATGATGTTTACTGTGTTTCCCATCTTAGTTTATCTGTGTAATATGATCAGAGTGCCTTTCAAAAAAGGAGGTCCCTCATTAGTTTTGCATATATTTGCATACCCCATAGGGAGAGGAAATAGTGTGGAATTATTACAGTTTATCCTCTCGGCACCATAAATAGCTGTAGACATTATCATGGCAGTCCATCAGAGAGCAGTTGAGATATTTCAGCAACTATCTGACCAAGACACGCTGGCATCCCTGAAGTGAAGCCTTGAGCCGAGCTTGAAAATAATTACCTATTCATTCTGTCAAAACGCGAAAGACATTCATGTGTCATTAAGTACAGGTAATTTAAATTATACTCAGCCTACTGCCTTTCCACATAGCACGAGAAGTGAATTTGAGCGAAAAAGCTCTGACGGAAAATTTCTCTCTAAATCTTGACAAGCCGCAGTTCAGATATGGCTCCGGGGCAGGTGGGTGAAGCAAAACCAGGCAGTTGATTTCTACATAAGGCGTTAAAGGAATTAACGTCATACCTTTACAGAAATTTTTTTTTAAAACTCTCACTGTGGGTCTAATAATCTGAAAATTTCTTGTGATTAAAAGTAGAAGCAGGAAATGCTGATTAATTTCTACTTCAGTTACACAAAATCTTTTTGTTCCCTCATTATTAATATTTCTTTTCCAGCTTTCATCTTGGATTATTAGATTAAAAAAAGCCACAATGTAAAAAAACAAAAAAACATACTGAGGAACCAGTTAAAAATTATTAGATAAGTGAGTTTAATAGGGGCCAGACTTGCTGCTTCCGCCGTTTATAGTCTTTGTGCTAAGATAAGCTAACTGCTGCTAGCCGTAGCTTCCTATTTAAAAGGGCAGATAAGAGTGTCAGTCTTCTTTTTCAGCTTGACAGCAAGTAGTCCAAAGTAACGAGCACGGTGGAATAGAGGTCCCTTTACACTGTTAAATAAAGCAAGAATTTTCTGATCAGATTATCGCAAATGCGAAAATAAATGCATGCTTTCTTTTTTTTAATTCATCAATATTTCTTTGAGAATTAAAATATATACAAGATGGTTGTAAATGTTAGCATTTCCAGAGGCCCTAGAACAAAAGGTCCAGGTTTCTTATTCTTCTCTGAACCATTCATCCGTAATTTTTCAACTGCTTATTCAGTGAGGGTTACTGAAGGTGTGGCGCTTACACCCTGGTCAGGCTGCCACCTTATCGCAGGGCTAAATGGATCGACTTCCATTGGAGGGCTGCCGGTACCATCACTTTTTGGCAGTTGGCTCTCAAGCCATAACTCTTCCCTCAGAGGAAAACCGAACTCCCAGTGTGTCCTAGCTGCCCTACGTCGGAGTCCCCTTCCCAGGTTCACACCTTTCTCAAACCCTCCAACCCTCAGGGCCTGCATCGTGAGGTGCTAACTGGTTCGTCTACTCAGTATTAGCATATGCTAACTCTTCTCAAAATCACAAATGTGTTTATTTCATTTTTCTCTAATCCACTAAAGCAGCGGTCCCCAACCTTTTTTGCGCCACAGACCGGTTTAATGTCAGACAATATTTTCACGGACCGGCCTTTAAGGTGTCGCGGATAAATACAACAAAATAAAATGTCTTTCCAACGAGACGGTCCCACCTGGGCGTAATGGGGGACAATGACACCCAAAATGTGTTGCTTATGCTCAGTCTGCTCCGCAATTTTGTTTTGGTAGCTATAACTGCAGAAAAACCTGCTTCACACAGATATGATGTCGGAAATGCCAACAGGGTTTTTAGTGCTTTTATCCAGAATATCGGCAAAGATGATGTCTCGAGCATACTTTTTAGGCCGCCGTCATTGGTGATCTCCAACAGTTGATCTTCTTCTTGCACAGACATGCTGGATTCACCCGGTTTATTGACAAATGGGTCACGGATCCATTCCTTGTCAGTTCATGGGTACCAATAAAAAAGAAAATTTATTCATAACACACGGGAAAAGACCCAGGGAAACCGAGTTAACGATAAAAACCCTGAAAACCATCAATTTCACACCCGAGCCTCAACTCTCGCGGCCTGGTAACAAACGACTCACGGACCGGTGGTGCACTCAAGGATAACACAAAGAAATTCTTTAACACATAAACTTTGTCTTGCTAGAAAGTCTAACAAGCGCCTTTCAAGTCGAGCCAGCTTCGGGACTACTTTCATTTTTGTGGCAAGAAGTACTTGTCAGCTTCTCGAGAAGGCAGATCCTGCTGCATTTTAATAAAGGCAAATACAACTAACGAGGTGTATTAGCAACCGTCAAGTTTGGACCAAAGTTTTCCCCCACGCAGGCACTCCATCAAAGCCCTTCTCATCACGTCGGCTAAATGGATGACTGAACTGTCAAGTGTAAGCATGAGAAACAGGGATATACTGCACTTATCCTGCGTCCGATCATTCTCTTTCCTGACTTCTGACTCCTCCATGTAAGAAGACCTCTGCATTGTCAATGTGTCTTTGGGCCTGTGTCATAGAGACTGTGTGAGCTATGCCCCGCTTTGCATTCCTCTGCCATCCAACCTCTGTCCAGCCTGGACTTTCCCACAGAACCCTAAACCCTGTGAATGAGAGTAGGCCTTTGTTTCAGGCATTTTTCATCCTGATCCCAGCAACTTCCCCATGGTGGAATGCATCAGGAATGCCAGCGCCAGCTACCTGGCATTAGAGAGTCTTTGTGCGGAAATAGGAGAGGCTGAAGGAGAGAGCAGGTCAAAGAGGTTTGACAATGGATAGCTCACTTCTCAAGGTGCCCAGCCCGTATAACAGAGCAAGCGAGCAGCAGGACCCGGGTCAAATCCCTTAAACATGGAAAAGGGGAAAAGAGTGTCGCTGTCTGCATCGATTCCACTGCAGGTTTTTCAACAGCTGCACAAATTATTAACTGAAACGCTGGTGGAGCAACGCATAAACAAACACAGCTGAAATGTATGTGTGTGTGTGCAGCAGTTAACAGGTTGTTGTGACCTGGATCTGGATCGGTGAAGCAGCGGTTAGCCTCAAGGTGCAATTCCAGTCATTCCTGTAGACAGAGACAGATGAGGGAGGATTTTAATTTGAAGGATGCCATGAGAAGATGAAGGTTTATTATGATACTATCACATGTTTAGATTAGCTTTTTTTTTTTTAAGTCAACGAGTCAAAACAGGAATTTGTTTTTTACTTTTGGCTTTCGCATTCAATTCTGTTGTAAAGCATCACAAAACAAAAACATAACTTTCATTCTGATGATCAAAGCTGGCTTTGAGGAGGGGCGCTCACACGCAGAGAGTTACCTGGACTCATCAGTAAAGCCATTTCAACTGTAACATGAGCAGCCTGACTTCTGAGACAACGGCTGATCATCCCTGGATCCTGAGTCTGACGATAAGGAGACAAGATAAGGCGCTAACTGAAGGGTAACGACAGACTTATGAAGGGTGGGGCATCAGGTCATGTATCCCCTACATGTCGAGCCCGCAATTATCAAGGGGCCTCGCGGTCACCTCCTGTTAGGGCCAGCTCCCCTCAGCTGGAAGTCCACTTCTTAATTTAAATAACCTGAGAAATAACCGAGACTGAATAGCCGCTAAATATTGGTGTCACTTGCCATTTTGAGTCAGATGAAAGCAGATCAACCCCAGCACCAGCTCTGCTCCAAACCAAACCTTGAACCGCACTTCTTTGCTGCTCCCTTATACCTCTTTGACTGTCCAACAACCCTTTTTCCTAGAAAACCTAGCAGATGTTCATTTTATTACGTTATTCGATTGCCAAGAATCTCGGGGAGGACAACTGAACACGGGAAGAGAGAGGCAAATGCTGTCTGGACCGGACTCCCCCTCCCCTTCTTCCTCCTGAGAGGAAATTTTATGGACTCACTGGGGAAAGATAAGGCCTCTTCCTTGACATGACCACTCATGCAGCAGAAGTCACTGAAGCGCACTCAAAAATATTCAAATCTTCAACACGTTTAGAGTTCCCTTCAAGCTTTTGGTCATTTTATACACAGATTTTTCTTTTTATGAACGCAAACAAATTTTGAGTTCCGTCTTTTGCTGCTTTATCTGATTAATCCTTTTTTTTGTATGACAGAAAAAATCTAAGTCACGCAGCAGACATTTGTCTTCAGTTCTTGTTTGCTATTTACAAAAGCAGACTTCACCATGGTCACCAGGGCCTGCAAGTTGAACACGAGAGAGCAAAAAAAAAGAGAATCATTTCCTATTTGAAACCTCATTACATAATCATAGAATGGCTGTGCGAGCCCGCTCGTCAGTCCCAAAACATCCAAAGATTTGCTGCTAGATAGGTTACACAGGATTGGAGCATGACGAGGCTTGTTAAAGGGTCTCGGGGTTGACATTATGGAGGAAATGTCTTTGCTAACAAATATGTCTCAAAGGGGCGTATTCCTGCAATTTTAACCAACCGCTATTCACAATCTGTTGTGGACCAAAAAAAAGAAGAAGTGCAAAGAGACGGTGCATGAATTGGTTCCTTTTTTAAGGCTGTAAAAATATAACCAGATGGTGAAGCATGTAAATTCTGAATGAAAGCGGCTCCAGCACAGCTGCAAAACCAAGCCTCAGTAAATAATGCAGTCACAAATTTGGTGAGAGGTGAACCTGTTGCATCCATTTACTCCTACAAGTTAAAATGTCAGGGTAAATGGGTAAGCATTCAAAATTTGCGATTACTAGAAAACACAGATAAATGATGTGTAAGTTACAAGTTAAAACTAGTCTGTGAGATAGCCATGGCTCATCTGAAACTAACTTAACTAATGCACTTTTAGTATTTATTTTAAGCTGACCATACTCATTGTAATAAACTAAAATATAACTAAACATAAAGGTTCACTAGGCCTCAGTCATGTGGCCTACTGGCAACCTTTAATCAGGAGGGAAAAATGTGTATTCTCGACTGGAGCAGCTGGCTGAAAGATTCACAAAGAGGGTGTTGAGCCAAAAAAGCTCCCTGTGATTGCTTCAGTCAAAAGCAGACTGCCACAGTAACTGTTAATTTGCATGTAAGACTCCAACTGAGTGCTTGCCATCTACTGACTGAGCAACAATGAAACGGAGAGGATTCCCCTTCAAAGTAAAAGTTGCCACCAACATATCAAAAAGGTCTCAGACAAAATATTATGCTTCAAACTCCCCTTGGTGACTCTAATCACAAAAAACTAAGATGAAGTAAAAGGAAGTTAACTAACTAACTAACCTACCAGGACCTATGTGGAAAAAATCATTGCCCACTAAACTTAACAACTGGGTGTGCCACTCTTGTCATCAACAATTACAAAGAAGTGTTTGTGTTAACTTTCAAGTTATTGAGTCTTTTAGGCCACTTTTTTTAAATTGTAGAATTATTTAATTCAGTCGTATTGGAGGGTTTTCTAGCGTGAATGGCTCATTTAAGGTCATGCAATTCCAATCAGATTTAAGTCGGGACTTTGACTAGGCCACTCCAAAACATTCAGTTTTGGGTTAAGAGGTGGTGGACTAGCTGGTGTGTTTTGGATCACTGTCCTTCTGCATAACCCAAGTGTACTTGCATTTCAGGGCATGAACTGATGGACTTTCAGTTTTCAGGATTTTCTGGTTTTCTTCATGGTTTTCTTCATGGTTCCATCAATCACAGAAAGTCATCCAGGTCCTGAAGGAGCAAAGCAGCCCCAGCCCACCACACTACCACTATGTGTGACTCTGTGACTGTTGGGGTCAAGGGTGGGTGGGGGATTACTTTTTCAGATAGGGCCAAGCATTGGTTTTTACAGAAACGGTGGAACAAGACATCCTTGGTGTATTCACATCAAACAATTCTGGGTTCCCCAGTTGAAAATTTAACATCTACCGCCCCCAACCAGTTGCAGCAGATTGCCATCCCTTCCTGAGGCTGCTTCTGCTGTAGGTTTCTTCCTGTTAAAAGGGAGTTTTTCCTTCCCACTGTCACCAAGTGCTTGTTAAAAGAGGGTTATTTGATTGTTGGGGTTTTAAATGTATTATTTTGGGGGGTTTACCTTACAACATAAAGCATCTCGACGTGACTGTTGTTGTGATTTGGCAGTATCTAATAAAAGTGAAGCAGAAAATTAAAATTGTGTGTGTGGGGGGGGGGGGGAAAAAAAGCAAATAA
>VUQG01044692.1:10977-24743 GCA_015106755.1 Etia nguti | reverse complement strand
GGGTCCATTGTCTGGTCGCGATCTTCTGTCATGGTCTGTGTGCAGGTAGGCAGGAAAAGGACCCAAACGCAAACTCAAAACACAGAGGCAAAACTTAAATTCCGAAATGGCAGCTTTATTGCTGGAAACTAGGAGAACTTAACTAAACTTGAGGACACAAAATACACTAAGCAGGCAGAACACACAGACATATCTGAGGGATAACGAGGGGAAAGAGCCACAGGAGGAGAGCACAGCTGGGAGTGATTAGGCAGGACGAGACAGGGGAAGCAAAACTAGAAACACTGACACGAGACACGGACCTTCAAAGTAAAACAGTAAACACACCGACTGAACTCTAGACATGTAAACCTAACAGCGACTGGGGAGACAGAACATAGGAACCTGAAACATGATAGAGAAAGGCACAGTAGACACAACATGGAACATAGGAATGTCACAGTGGAAGGGTAAAACTAAACACGATGAACACAGGAACACAAGACCTCTTCAAAATAAAACAGGAAACATAAGACGCAGACATGACAACCTGAACTTTGACGACGTAAGACAGACATGAAACACATGAAGGGCAAGGGAGACTTAACAGGGGTGGAAGACACAAGGGGAATCTAATTATAACAACCTAGGCATGATAAAAAATGAACTTAGAAAACCTGAAGGGCTTAAACATAAACCATAAACTAAAACTCAAAACGCTGGGTCAAAAAGGACCCAGAACCGTGACAGTTAAGGCATGGATGGCTTTAAACTTTCTTAACCTAAATGAACAGAAAACAGAGATGATTGTGTTTGGTCCCTGTGACCACTGCAACTTTGGCCCCTTAGAAATTTATAAAAAAACCTTTTGCGAGGAACCTAGGAGTGATTTTTGACTCTAATATAACATTTGACAAACAGATTAATGCTGTAATCAAGACCAGTTTCTTTCACCTTCGACTACTTGCTAAAGTGAAGCCATTTATCTTTTTTAGAGACTTTGAGAGAGCTACCCATGCCTTCATTTCATCTCGCCTCGACTACTGTAATAGTCTTTACTCTGGTGTTAGTCTGCCATCAGTTAGCCGTCTGCAGCTGGTCCAAAACGCTGCAGCACGGTTACTAAATGGCACACAAGCGAGAACACGTATCTCCTATACTGGCATCATTACACTGACTGCCAGTTAGTTTTAGAATTAATTGTAATTGTTTTTAAGGCATTGCACGGGTTAGCACCATCATACCTATCTGATCTTTTAAATTGGTACACTCCTGCAAGATCACTGAGGTCTGCGGATCAATTGCTCCTGGCTGTCCCGAGGTCCAGATTAAAGCACAGAGGAGATCGGGCCTTTGCTGTGACTGCTCCTAAATTGTGGAACGAACTGCCCCTTCACATCAGGACCTCCCCAACATTGGACACTTTTAAAACCCGTCTGAAAACCTACTTTTAATCCATGGCTTTTAAATCAGAATGAATTTGTATTACTTTTATTTATCTTACTTCTTACTCAAATCTTCTAATTTTATGATTCTTTTTCTTAACTTTTATCATGTCTCCCTATGTTTTTATTTCTTTTGATTATCTTAATTGTACAGCACCTCAACATTTGTTGTTGTAAATGTGCTATATAAATAAATTTGACTTTGACTTTGACATTACTCAATTGAGGGGGGTTCTTTATCAATAGGAAGAGCTTTAAAAGTTATGAAAATATCCCCTCCTTCACATTTTCCAGAGCACCCACCTATCCCCAGCTGAATCATCAGTAACAGTTTTGATCTGAGTTTAACAGACAAATTACTGAACTATCTTCTAATGTCATATCAGATAATTAGATATAAGAAGGTTTAAGAAGGCTACTGCAGACTTGTAATATTTCTCCTGCAATCTATTATTCACCCTGTTGACATGTTTGATTTATGGAATACAAAAAAAAGCTCAGTTTGTGTTTGCACAGAGTTCTCCGAGTTGTGTCTCTTTACTCCCACACACACTTATGTCTCTGGAGAAACTCTCTGCTAATGTCTAACTAAATGTGCGTGTGTGTCTTTATACTCTTGCTGCCTGAGCTTTGCCTCTTGTGAAACTTACCGTGTCCTGATGCACACGTGTGTCCCTCGCAAAGGATAAACACGCTGGTATGGTGAGAGAATCAAACTAGCAATTATTCATATGCAGGGACCCTCTAAGTTTTCATCCTGTCACACCGTGTTATCAGACTGCATGACTAAGCAGCAGCCACTGTAGACTGAGAAGCTCAGTGCTTAAAGTCTGCTCTGGCTTACTGGGACTTTAGGTGGACAGATGACAGTTTGAGATAATTTGGTATTTGACAGATGTAACAGATGGATGACATGTTAGGGGAAAAAACTTAACCTTTCACTCCTACAGTGAGGGGATCAGCTGGCTCTGTAGTGTCCCTTCAGAGGTAATGGTCACTGCACATCAATACAAAGTTGTTCCGAATGGTCACTTTTATCCTGTGATGCAACACTTCTGTCTTAAACACAGTGGTCTCTGTCTGGATGGCACTATCCTCCACCCACAGGCATCGAGGTGGTTTGATGAGGATGAAAATGATATAAATTGTGCCCTTTGAACTTCACAGTCACTGATTGTTAGCCTAGCCAAACACATATGGGAGGTTTTGGACTCCCAGACTCACATCATCCCAGTAGAGTCGGAGAGACTTGGAGAATCTCTAGCAGCGTGTGGCTGACAAACTTTACTGAGACACTTCTTTTTTTCTTTTGTGCCTGTCAGTGTAATTAAAATTCAAGGTGTATAACAAAGAAGCAGCAGCCACAGAGATGTTATGACTCAGATTTGAATTCAGTTTAGAAGATTGCTTCTCCCACACCGTTACTTTAAGAAAAAAAAGATTATCTCAGGTTTTATTTTCCAAGCTCCAGCCTTCTTTTATAATAACATTGTACCCACCATAGTAATGATGATCACTCAGTCAGATGCATACTTTCTAAACAAAAACGAGGGTTTGTTTAGAAAGTCTTGCTTTGCAGAAAATGCATGTAATTGTCTTAGCAAGCCTACGCAGAGATGGGCATTATGCAACCGCCAAGTCGCTGAGAGGTTTACAGAGCAAAACACCTTGTGCGCATTAAAGCAACGTGATTGGCTGATCCATGCAGTAGTTTTTCATGAATCTTTTAGAAAGTGAATTTTAAATTCACAGGAATATTTCACTAGAATGCACTCAAGACATCATCAAAGGTCTAGTACCCTTAGTGCAGCCTAAATCAGTGCTCTTAAAGGGTTCTTTACTCAGTACCGTTCTTGCTGCAGATTACCTTGTCTTATGAACCAATTAACTAGATATCAGTCCACATTATGCCATGCTGAGCCCAAAGCAGCTGACTTCCTGTGAGGACTATGATCGAATACTTGGAAGCTGTTTCTTTGCCTTTGCCTAAAGGTTAAAGCATGTAACAGATAATTGAAATGTCCACTTTAAATATTGTCATTATCTTTCTTGCATATCATTGTCCTGTCCCTGCCTTCCCATTGCACCTGCCTCTTGGCTAAAGACTAAATAATGTCACAAAATAAAATAATTCCAAGTTTTCCAAATCGTGAAGACTCATTGCCCAGCATCATCAAATAATTATTAGTCAGGTGGTAGTGACCGTGTTGAGAATTATGATTGTGATGTGTCTCTTGTTGGTCCTAATGAGGTTCTCCTGCTTTTTCTCTGCCTTCTTAGATCAGCCGCTGCTTGAAACCTGGAGGTCGGTTTGTCTCCGTTACCTTCGCCCAGCCTTTTTTCAGGAAACGCCTCTATGCCCGCACAGAATATAAATGGTCCATCAAACATCAAAGTTATGGAGAAGGCTTTGAATATTTTGTGTATGTTATGACCAAAGGGGAGAAGCTCAGCCCGGAGGATGCAGCTCTGGAGAAAAAGCTGCTGAAGGACACCGAATCTCCACCAACCAGGATTACTACAATAACAAATGATGATAAGGAAGACTTTCTGTCTACTATTGACCTGTAGGGTGAATCTGATATATAGATTGCCTTTATAACTAATCTTTATATTGTAATTTTTTGCAACAGGAAACTGTTAGCTCAAAATTCTGCCTTACTGTTTTTATGTATTTGTTAAGAATTTGTAAGGAGTAACTGTTTTATACTGTTTGATGTACTAGATATTAGTTTTAAAAAGTCTAGTTTTATCACAATACCGATACATATTTGGATAAATGTTCTGCAAATCTAATTTGGATGTTGTAAAGATAAGCGAACTTCTGTATAAATGGAAATTCAAATCCATATTTTAACTAAATGTTTGAGACAAAATCCTGGGTCTGACCAAATGTGTTCACAATAGTTTAATAGACAAATGTGTGCCTTTTGTCACTTTGAAAACATGATTAAGAAATGTTGCTCTTAATAAATTTCTCCTTTGCAAAAAAAGAAAAGGAAAAAAGAATGACTAACTAATCTGTTGTCTCAGTTCTTCATGGGTCAGATTCAAGAAGGTGCTGGAAACACCTTCAAAAATCCCATCTTAGAGGCGCTCTGTTGGACTGAGATCTGATGACTGTGGAGGGCACCACCATCACCAGCCTGAACTGTTAATAGAAGGCAGGATGGATTCATGCTTTCATGATGTTTACACCAAATTTTGACCCCACCATCCAAATGTCACAGTCGATATCGAGGCTCATCAGACCAAAGTTTTCTTATTGTCTAGTTGTATTGAGTCTGTTTGAACCACCGACATCCAGTGTGGTCTTCTGCTGCTATAGCACATCTGCTTCAGAGGTGCTCACTTTTGCACCATTAAGTGTGATTTCTATAAGTTTGCCTTTATTCCAAAGATTTGGACATTACGAGAGAGAGAGACAAGACAGTTGGATGCAGAAGAAATGCAAAGTCAGTTTTATTGTTCTTTAGGCCATAAAATCTGATTAAAAATGTGTTAAAAATATAGAAAACACGATCCAGTGATGACTTAACTGCTGTTCACACAGGTAGACTTACTGAATGTCTCTCACTGCCTCAGACCATATGTAGAGAAAATAATAGAAACGAATGTCTCTCGGTGATCAGCGATGATTGATAACCACCTTTACCTTCTCTCATAATTACAACATCAGGAACTTGTAATTACGAGAAAATTGTTATACTTGTAACAGAGCTGGCTTTCCTGTCATTGTGAGATACAGAAGACACACTCGAATTATGTAAGATAAGACTTCCTATTTAAATGTGGTGAATGCGCTTCCACAGGAAACTAAATCACCGTCCTACCTCTGAGGCAGACTTTTGTTTGTTTTTAACATATTTATTGCTGCTTCAATTGGTTCAATTATGACATCAACAAGAAGGATTTGTTCCTAGGTTAACTTTGAGTCATGGTGCGACTTCTTTCTGTGTTAATATGTTCCGTCTGTGCTGCTACTACACCAGCTTTGGCTCTTCTTCAGTTCGTAATAGAAACTTTTATCATTTATAGACCAATTTCACATCCCGGTGTCATGCCTGTCTCGCTATATATCAGGACAGTTCAGCGGTCTCTGCATTCTGGAGTGCAGTACTAGTCTGACAATGTTATGCAGATTGCAAGACAAGCCGGCATGTCTAGACATAGTGCATACCAACAGCAGCAACAGCCTGCATGTAAAGTCACTATTAGAGTCTATCAATATGTCAGTCACAGTCTCCCCTTTCTGTTGGGGTTGTTTGCATGAGCCCCGTGTCTGCTTTAGATTCCAGACAATCGCTGCTAATGGAGATATGCATATTTGACACACCTGTCAAGCACGCCGACGCTGCCTTTGTGCACATACAAATGTACATACAAGTAATAGCTTGCCCTGTGTGCTATTTGTTGAGGATACATGAGATGAAGTGCAGGTCCTGTGATCTCGGCTGCTTAAATATAGACAAGAGAGAGAGAGAGAGGGGAGCGAGAGCACCAGGCGTGCAGACAGACAGGAAGGCTGGTGACTGGAGGGGGGACCACATTAATAAAGTAGAAATCATTTATTTTTAATTCTCCACTGAGATCTAATTACTGCCTATTTTTAAAACGTGGAGGGAAAAAAAGGTGTGCGATTTTTTTTTCAATGCCTTTGCGTTCGATCTGTCTTTTTTTTTTTTCCTGGAGTATCACAAGTTAATTATTATTATTGTTGTTTTTAATAAACTGTAGCTTTGGTTTCTTAGTTTGAGGTTACAAAACAGCTTCACCTCAAACTTTGCTTCACAGCTGGTCTTGAGCTTTTCATCATGTCACTCCCGAGTGGGAAGAGTTCCCCCGCTTGTTGATGAATTAACTGATTCTTGATTGTTTCAAGTGTTGTTTCCTTGAATGTAATCACGCTTAACAAAATAAATAAATAACATTAAAAAAAATTGTGCCATGGTTTTGATTTTTCCTTTTGAATCTTGTCTTTTTGTTGTTGTTGTGCTTTTCCCCTCGTGGTTTCTTAGATTTCATGGTGTCTCCTGCCAGTTGTCTTCCTTGGCCTCATTGGTTTCTCCTGTACCTTGTTTCCTTTTCTTCTTCTCGGGTATATTTCCTTTTCCGAGTCTGTCCTGTTTTCCCACTTGTGGGCTAACCTGTACAACACAGCAAGTTTCAACATATCCAGGATATAAAAGAATTCGTGTTGGCAGCTTAAGATGAGTCAGAAACATGGACAGGTCTACTGGCAGCAGAGCAGTAACATTTGCAAAGGAAGAGGAAACTCTAAGAAAAATCTGAAGAATTAAAAAATATCATACAAGTGTTAAAAAACCCACTAAAACAAGGTGTGTGTGTGTGTGTGTGTGTGATAGAAAAGCACTATGTGCACTGTGTAAGCTTTATTGTAATATGAAAAAACCAAGAGTTGAATTTTATTTTAAGCTTCTGCTGCACTGCACAGAAACACTGTTTTTTATTAACATTTGAACAACAGGGAGAACTGGGAGATGACTATCAAGGTCTTATGCAGGATTGATGGTACCCTGTTTGGCATAGAAAGTATAAATGATGGGGGTAGTAACGAAAGTCCCATTCAGACCACTTTTTCCTACATGGTGTTTTGAAATGCAAGAGGGCCGAATCCCACTTTGAAACCAAACTCTTAAACTTTTATTGGCTTGACAACAATTTGCTAGTCCCATGTCGCTTGCCCATGAGCATACCCGGTTGAGGTCAATTTTAAGTCATGTCTGCACATTTAGAATCCAGATATGGATCATCATAACTACGTTTTATCACCTGAAAAGGGTCTACCTCACCAAAGAAGTAAGAATACAAAGGAAAGAGTCAGCACCACAAGTGTCTACATGTCATCCTCGTACTTCGTAACACAAGCCTTCTTTTCTTAACTGAAGTCAGGGCTCTAACTCACAAATATGTAAACAAACACTTATTGTTTGCAGATTAGACATACGACCCTTCCGTTTCTGGACAGCTGGTGACAAAGCCGGCTAAATAACAGCTGGTTATAAGCTAACATTGTGGCAGCTAATGTTAGGCTTGAGTGTCCTAAAAATCACACTTTGTCTCTGATAACAGTTTGATTCCATTCCAAGTGTCTGAGTCCAACAATGTTAAATCCACTTCAAAGACGTTTCACTAAAGCTGGCTAACTCCAGCTAACAGAGGCTAACAAAAGCTAACAGAGGCTAACAGCAGCTAACAGCGGCAAAAACTGCAGTGCTTGCCAACAGAAAACTTCAGGATATCTTTATAAGCCACCATAGCTAGGATTATGCAATTGAATTGGGAGAGGCAAGAAAATAGAATTCAGCTGTCTCCAGTCTACTAGTGGTGAGATTTTACACACTGTAACTTTAACAGTCCCAGGAGTGACAAAGTGAAAAACCAATTCCCCCCACCCCCACCATCGACATTCTGTAGACTGATGAGACAAAAAAAGTTTTTGGAAGGTTTACATTGTGTTACATCTGGTGTAAAACCAATGCAGCATTTCATAAAACATGATACCAACAGTCAAGCATGGTGGTGGCAGTGTGATGATCTCGGGCTGCTTTGCTGCTTCAGCATGACTCCAGCCATGAATTCTGCTCTCTTTCAGAAAATCCTGAAGGAAAATGTCTGGCAACCAGTTCATGAAGATCTTAGTCCAATAATAACATTGGTTTGATCTGAAACATGTGAGTGTGACATATATGTGAACAAATGCTTTTTTCACAGCACAGTATATCACATATTATGTGGTATCTTTTTTTAGAAGTTAAAGTGGGTGTAACATTACCACCCTTGTGCTTCCTGTTACTTTTGGCTGTCCCATTACAACAAATACTTGCATACACTTAAAAATCTGGGTAAACCCCACTGGATAGTTGTCTGACCACTATCTGGTTTCCATGGTGACAAATGGCTGTAATGCTCTTGCTCTCTGAGCAGCAAAGTTCAGGTACGGCCTGGCACCTGTTCGATGTGCATAGCAGGAGGGTGCTTATGTAATTCTTAAATGGCAGCGGGCTTGATATTGACCACAGTGGCTGGCTGCTGTGGGGGCAGCGGCCAGCCACTCTGCAGCTCTGGGACATAACACTTGATGGATTCAGCACTCTGTGTGTGGAGGTTGGGTATGTCACTGTTCATGGAGTTATATTTTCTGCTCTCTTGTCCCCTGCAGCGTGATGCCATCTTCCCCACTTCTTTCTCCTTTGGGTTCAGTTTTCTTATTTTAGTTTATCCGTATACGAATAACTTCCTCTGTCCTTAAATTTAATTTTTAGCTCTGTTAGTTGGAATGACTGATGTGAAGAAGCACAGCCCACGACAGTGAGATTTAACTCAACTGGGCTCCTATTATATAACACCAGAGCGAGGCAGAGGCCGTACACAGAAGAGGTTTAAACATAAACATAAAAATATTCCTTCTGAAAAGTTTTTGTTTCTCCCCCTGATCACTTGTAAAATCCAGGTGTCTCAAGCTGTGATTAAGTGAGTGCTGAGTATTTATATGTGTGTGTGTGTGTGTAAGAAAATGGAGCCAGACTTTTCTCTCCTGCTGCTAATTGTCCTCTATGCTCTGTTGCCCAAGGGCAGCAACAACACTAATCTACTGCACACTCATTGCCTCTCTGTATCTCTCATGTCTGTCTCTACCATCACCCTGTCCTCTCTGGAAGCGTCGTTTGGCTCTCAATGGTTTGGTGTGTGGGTGTTGTGTGGGGGATCATACAAGTCAAACAGTCTACAGCATGCTTTAACACAATATCTCTGGATTTATTCTGCCACATTTGTGTTTAAGCAGAATCACGACACAGCTTTGCTGCCTGCTTGCGTCCCAGGTAAGTTTTATTAGAACATCTCTGAAACATACCTTGTTGAACTCTGAAGTAGATTGGGCCCAGCAGCAGAAGATCACACTGGGTGTCACACCTGTAAGCAACAAACAGGAAACTGAGGCTACAATTCACCGAACTCACCGAAATTGGAAAACAGAAGAATGTAAAAACATTACCTGGTCTGATGAGTCTCGACTTCTGCTACGACACTCAGGTGGTTGGATCAAAATTTGGTGTAAACAATTTAAAAGCTTGGATCCATCCTGCCCTGTATCAAAACTTCAGGCTGCTGGTGGAGGTTTGATAGTGTGGAGGACATTTTCTTGGTACAGTTTGGACCCTTAGTACCAACTAGGAATCATTTAAATGTCACAGGCTGTCTGAGGATTGCTGCTGATTATGCTCATCCCTTCATGACTACAGTCTACCTATTTTCTGATGGCTTTTTCCAACAGGATAACAAACAATGTCACAAAACTCAAATCATCACAAACTATTTTTTGGAGATGACAGCGACCTCACTGTACTCAAATGTTACACAGTTGTCATGCAGTTTCACTGGTCTGGCCCTCTCAAGATCAAAGTGGATCGAAGTTGGAGATGCAGCGATACTGATCAGTCAAGCTTGCTGTTGATTCTTCATAAGGCATATATCATACATCATCAGAGGAACAACAGCAGGAATGTTTAGCAAGATAGCTCATTTCCACTGTGTCCCACTGTTTTGACCAGCCTGCACACGAGCAGGAGCTCCCTAAGTGGCATCCGTCCATCATCGTCTGTATTCTCCTTACTGTGACAGGCCAAGATGTCTGCTGTGAAAAAGGCCTTTCTGGTCCAGAGACAAAAAGTCAGTGCCAGGAAAGACTCAAAAATAAAACTTCCTTTAAAATTATTTTATAATTGATAATAACATTGGTCCAAACTTACCTGTTTAATCATATTTAGAAAATCTCTTTAAAGATCCTTAAAACACATGATGTCTTTGCAGTTGTTTCTGGTTCTTTCTGCTTTTCCTAATATAGAAATAGCTTACACACTCAGAAGCCTGTAAACTTTCTTGCAGATTAGCTTGCTAATGGTAATACTAGCTCAGCTACCCCCCCCCTCCTCATCAGTTATGTGACCCTCACCTTGTAGGTCATAGTGGTATGTGTGTGTCAACTTTAACCTTTGCAGCTACATACCGTGGTTGTGTGCACACTGAACTTCCTTGCATAAGGAGGTGTTCTTTCTTGCATTTCAGGGACACTCCCTTTTGGTTTTTAACTCTAGTTGAAGTAGCTTAAATCAGGGGTTTTCTTTTTTTTCAGATGATTTTTTTCTGGCATTCAGGGTGTACAGTGTTATCCTAATAGATAAAGTCTTTTCCTTTCACTTACACACAGTGTAGCCAGTTGCTTCAGACTAGCTGCAGTAGCTGCTTTTAACAGCACGTCTCGTGAGGCGGCATAATGGTATGTTATCTTGCGTGGCAGAATTATGTAACAGGAGGAGTAATATTAATGGATGCCCATTCGGGATGTTGGGGAAAGTGGCGTTTGTGTGTGCTTAAGGGATGACAACACAGGGTACGACGGCAATGACATCTACAGTGCTCATTTGCATGTTTGTGGGGCTCGTGTTTGCATCCTAGCACAGAATGCCATGTCTCTTGTGACCCTAGCGTTGCCTGCACTCTCAGGCTACCTTCTACGTCAGCCTGAGTTACATCTGCAGGTCCAGCCAACAGTCATGTGACCTCTGACCTTCAGAGTTGTAAAATGATGACTGGATTGAACTGAATGAGTGTCATCAGAGGGCAGTAGCTCACAGGTTCACTGAAATGTTAAAGAAACATCTTATGCTGCAGTTTAAAGGGAACCTATTATGACTTTTGTATTTATTTACGTACAGTGCTGTGTAAAAGTCTTGAGCCACACCTTATTTCTTTATATTGTGTCAGGAAAATGTTGAACTATCTACAAACATAGATGGAAATACAGTATATTAGGCAAAAACGGACTTTGTTCAATTCTAACAAGCTTGAAAGTCAATATTTTGTATGACCACCTTTAGTCTTCAGCAAAGCCTGAACTTTCTCAGGCAATATTTCTCGTACTATAGTTTCTTTAAAAAGTCTTCAGGAATAGTTCTCTAAGCTCTTTAAAGGACATTCAAGGTTCTTCTTGGCTGTTTTTCCCCATTCTCTGTCAAGATGATCCCACACTCTTTCAATAACTTTGAGGTCCAGGCTGTGGGAATGCCAATCTGTGACACATGAGCCAAGGTTTTAAAAAAGTTGTGGGTCATTACCATCACCAGGACCAAGGTGTGAAATCCCTGCCGCACCACGGCCTAGCCCCAAAGGGACAGCCCTAAATACCTGTGACTATGAACCAAAGAAGCCTCTTGGATGAGAGGTGAAATGTCTTCACGTACCTAAAGAAGTCCATCTGCCTTGTTTCTAAACTCTCTGGACTACCACGACCTGGATGACCCCAAGCTAATGGAAACTACTGAAAACTCAAAGTTTTATTGGGAGATAATACAAGATGATTGTAATCAAAGAATATATACTCAGTGAAATAGTCAGTTTTGTGCTCTTAATAGTTAGAGAGGTGTTTCATTTTAATAGAATCCACATATCTACAGTCAATTTCTATAGATTGACGCATAATCTGTTCAGTTCCTGAACATGAACATATTGGATAATTATCCTGAATAACAGAATCTGAACAGCCACTGCAGCACCACTGATTGTCCAACTTTTAAATGATTCACATGTACAGAGAGACGCTGATGACAGGGTGAGAGGCGTGAAGCTTAATATCAGCCCATATATGTCAGTCCGGTTCCGGCCTGCCAGGGCTGCTCATTACTGTGAGATGTGTAATTGTCCACGGCCTCAGACAGCCACACACACACACACACACACACATAGACCAACTACAACAACAACATAATCAATAGCACTATTTGTTCATTCTGCACAGTGCTGATGTTGTGAGGACAGTCAATAATGTCGCTGATGGGAACGTGGATGGTTACACTCGTGACGCTTTGTTGACGTTCGTATGTTCTTCTATTAGGATGGAGTGCAATTAAAATAAAAATGCATGTGTTGTTGTTGTCATAACATGTAGCTGTTTATAGATCCGTCCTGGTACTTGATGTTTGAAACTGATGAAATGTATTATTGAGCCTACATGATTTCCAGAAATAGAAGCTGGAGAGTGATTGGCTCTGTGCTGTTCAGTTTGCTGTGGAGAGCTGATATTACCTGACCATGTTTCCCTGAAAAGATATACAGTGTTGCTGGCACAGGATTCGTTAGCAGCTCTTTCTGAAAAATAAAAACAAACAAACAAACAACAAAACTGTGATTCCCAAGCAGGAATCACTGTTAAAACGGGGCCTTCTATAGGGATAGGCTGTGGAGTGAATCTCAAAAGGTTGATTCTGTTCATCTGGACGTAGCGTTTTCAGTGGGATAAAAGTTTCGTCACTCATCCAAGTGACTTCTTCAGTCTCAGCTGACTGCAGGTTTCCCCAACCTTATAAACACTACATTGCACAATTACTGAAACCAGCCCACTGATGAACAATGGGCTGTGAGATCAGTTCCTTGGTCATTAATATGCAAATTCTCATGACCATTGATCAACAACCACTGATCAAAGCCCACTGATCAAAGCCCACTGATCAAAGACCACTGATCAGTGATCAAAGCTGTGGAGTGACTTACCATTTGGGAAAAGTCAAATTGATGTAGAGAAACCAATAGTTTTATGACTTATGATACCTGTGCATCAGAGTTGGGAAATTAAAGACAGCTCGAACACGCCTGTGGTAGACTAATCGAGAGGTACTGTATGAGGGACACTGCCAGACTTTGACAGATGATCATGTAGCCAATTGTAGCTCCCCAGGGGTCTGGGATATAACGGATTCACTAGTGTAGGCCGGCACAAGAGCTGTTTAACAGCACAACAGCTGGATCACTGTTTCTTCCCCGCTCTTTAATCGAGGATCAGTATTTACTGTCACAAAGGTGATGGCTACCGATGGCACAAAGGCCTTTTGATTCCCAGCGCTGCAACGGTGTGTGTCGCATGGTGTGCCCTTTGTTTTGTTTATGTGTTGTTGTTGTTTTTTTTTGCCTTCTGCAGTGCGATTCACAGAAGCGGTCCAAGTTTGTGTGCCGCCGACTCATTGTTTGTTATTCTGCTCTCAGAGAGAGAGAGTGTCCTGGGATAAAAGCCATATCAACGAATCGCATTAACATTTTCTTTCACCATTTATTAATTCACCAAATACAGTGAAAATGGCATCATAATATACAATGACTCATTCTTAGAATGTCATGACATTTTTGTTGCTTTTTTGCTTCATAAAACGATGTTTCATTATTGAAAATATTAAGGTTTCATGCACAACAAACCATATCCAGTTTCTTCAAAATAATGGTACAAAATGAACAAAAAAAAGAAAAAAAAAGAAAAAAAAAAAAAAAAAAAAA
>VUQG01044688.1:54140-78822 GCA_015106755.1 Etia nguti | reverse complement strand
TCCCGACCCCCCCCCCCCCCCCCCCCCTCGCTCCATGCTGTAATCAATGACTGTCCATCCACTGTTGCGCCACCCCACTTCTACATGATGCAGTGGAACCATAGCAAATTGACTCATATATGTCTCGAGAAGCGGAGAAGAAAGCTTCTGTTTCTCAATCACGTCCACCATTTCAGCGAAAAGACCGACAGCAATTTCTCCAGCTCCATCTCATAGTAAGATGAGAAAAAGAAAGATGATTGGAGCTTAATTTGAGCAAACGAAATCCCCGGGGATCTGCACTCAATTCATCAGCCATTTAATGTGTTAAACAAGGCTAATAAGCTGGTGTCAGTAAGCTGCCTCTTTAGCACAACTGCAGCAAAATACGCCCTGATTCATGTTGTCATGGAAGTGGACTGAAATTGTGCTATGCAACTTGGAAACAATCATCCAGGGAATTGTCTCTGCCTACACAGTGCAGTGTCTTAAAATTCCATGTGATATTTTTCTGTATAATTTTTTGAGGGGGTGGGGTTAAGGCCTTTATGAGACAGTACACGGCAAACAGGAAATTATAAGTGGCAGAGACAAAAAAAAGGCCAGTGGTTGAACTTAAACAAGAAACATCTTAAACTCTACCACAATACCTGATTTGATTCCTGGTTTCTGAGCCAGCACAGTTCAAGGTGTCATCATATTTACCCCACTTGAGAAAAAAAATGGGAACCTACTTTTTAATTTTTTCTTACAATTTTTCTTATGACGTATACCATGTTTTTGTTTTAAAGCTTACTGAATAAACACAGGCAAAGTTAACAGTCTATTCTCCACTACTTTGAAGGTTAACAACAGATCATATAACAAAGTACTGAACAGTGTAGAAAACCTACCCAGGAGTCATTTATTTTGTTCTTGTTAGTGGAACTCTGTTGGGAATCTCAGTATATGCTCAACACAGACCGAGATCGGTGCCATAGTTAGTCTTGTAAGTCGTTAACAAATAAATGAGACACATTTTCTCCATGCACACCCTTCATTTAAAAATAAATGCAACATTTTCCTTGTCATTGACCTAAGTCCACCATCACTATCTATAATTAATGGCTGCACATAATAATGTCAATGTTAGAACTTGGGTTTTTACATTGTCACCCATAGCGCATTATTCAAATGGGCAGACTGATGATTTGGATTGAGCAGAGCTTACTTGAGCCAATCTAGCCACTGCCCACTCCCATCAATCTACAGAGCCTCCACTTGGCCCAGATTAACATCAGACAAGAGGGCACACTTTGAAGATTCTGTTTAAAAAAGTGATTAGCTGGGAGCCAGCCATGCAGCCCAATGGGGACTTATTAGCTATCCCACTTAGTGTACACATTGACCACAGAGAGACAGGGAATGAGGACGGGAGGGGGAGAGAAGTCATTCATCACAGATATTTGTTTTCACCCTGATTAGGAAACAAGCAATGTAATGGTGATAATAACTGGCTAACCTTTGTCTCATCGCCTTCTTTAACATATGTTTGAGAATGCAGCTCTCGGTCCAAGCTCCAGAGCCTCTAAAAAAGTCCAAGACAGAGATTTGAAGCAATTGCTTATGATTGATTTTTGTAGCTGTTCCACATTGGACAGCACACTAAATGATTTACCTCCTCAGATTAGTCTGGGATCACATAGCTCAGGTCTTCTTCTCAGAGGAAGTGGCAGTTCTTTAAAAACTCCACACTCTGTCATAGCTAAAGTAAGCTGCGTGTATGCACCCTGGTCACTGAATAGGTATCAGAAAAGCTGAAAATTGCTTCGTCTTTTAATAATGGATCCAAATCTGCATTATCTAGCCTGTGAATAATTTCTAAACATCATTTGTTAACAGTATGTGGGAAATAGGTGGAGTGTTTTTTTAAATGTGCAGACATAACAGGGAAGGCAGTATATAGGGCAATATTTTGTATATCTACATACCCATTTAATGAGGGAGGATAAAGTGATATCAAATTTTGACATTCATGACAAGTGAAACTTCTATCTTACAAAAGTCAAGAAGGATATTTTTGAGAGCAATTTCTTGGGAGAGGTCCTTGAACCCTGCAGGACCAACAGTAAACAACATAATGTATGCATGGATGTACACTGTGGCATTTCTGTGAAGAGGCATGACTCTTGCCTCTACTTTGCAGTGCCAGGATGAAGTAGGATCAGCTGTGGTAATGGTGGAGGGAGAGGAGGGGGACAAACAAGCTCATCGGTGATGTTCCATCTGTCATGAGAGAGACACTATCTAGCTATTTGTCTGTGATCCTTTAACCTCAGGGTCACCACCGCTGGCCATGTTTAACTCCATCAGACTAAGGAGCCTGCCGCATGCCCCCAGCTACCATCGCCATGTCACAGCATCTAAGCTACTGGTCGCTTTTCAGAAAGCCTGTCTCCATTGGTCTCTTCAGGAGAGGTTAGTGCTATCATCAAGGTGTCATTACCCAGACAGAATTGACCATTGTGGCAGTGTTGAAGAGGAAGCAAAGATCTACTCCTTTCTTTGCCCTGAAATTCATTTAAAAAGCAATTTGACTTGCTACTTAATGCTCCTCCCTTCAAGTCGCATTACTTTAAGAACTCATTTTCATGTCCTTGAAGAGTGGAAAAAACAATTCGTACTTTTAGCAGCAACTGAAAAAATATGCAGGACATTTATATAGATTGTTTCCAAGATCACTATTTATTTATTTATTTTTGTTGCATCAGTAGCTGTTCATCACTTTTATCTTTCACATTTTTCACCTTTTTATTTTATTTTATTTTTTTTAGAAACAATAGCAAATATTTCAATGTGATTTCTTTTCCTTTAAAGAAATATTACTAAGATGTTCTCTCCAGGTGGTGATACTCAGTAAAACAGTCATTGAATTCATTTTTTCTCTAAAATGTGTTTAATGCAAAGTTAATCTATAACTTCCAAATTGTTTACAGCTTTTTGAAAATAAAGTTCTTTCTCTTTGTTTTCTTCAAGTTATTCTTGAATTTTTTTGAGTTATTGTGCAATTTTACCATGTGTGTCATTTTTGCTATTCCCTAACACGTAATAATCCAAATCAATGCAATGTAGGCGCACAGCTAGAAAGACTCTTAATCCTTACACACATGAAGTAGAATCTGAGTCAAGGGACAGTTTAGTTTCATCAGACAAATTACGCTGGGAGCAAAATGTGCAGATGTTACACTGGTTCTGTCTCATCCACTCAGGCTGCTAGTGAAATGATGAAAAAAAAAAAAACAGTTGACTGAGATGATGGCGGTGACTGTGACACCTCCCTCCACCAACCTCCTGAAAAAAGTGAGCTGCAAACCTGCAGCCTCCAGGGAGCTTTGTATAAGAATGGATGCTCGACGGTGGCTAGCACCAGCCAGACGTTAGTTCCACTCCAGGGATGGACCTGCCTTTCCATGTCAGTGTAAATGTAATTTTCACTCAGCTAAAGCACCTCAGGTACCCTCTCCCCTCACATCGAGGATTAAGTAGTGAGAGTGAGAGTCAGGAAGAAGAAAGACAGACAGCAACATGTGATGTGAGAAATGAAACCAATGTGTGGCAATCTGTGCGATATGCTTTCATGCATACAGAGTGCGCGGTCATGCGTGTGTGCATATTGTCAGGTGCTGTGGCACCTGCAGTTTGTCCCATTTTTACTCCATTAAACTGCCATTCATCCACACAATGCATAAAGCACAGGGCGATCAAATCTAATTCCACATGGCCAATATTTTGAGGTTAAGATCTCTAAATTCATTTAACCACAGAAGCAATGTGAAAGTTCAGAGAAGACTTAAATATCTGTATGTATTTTACTGTGTAAAATACTTTTTACTCTGTAAAATATCAAAAATAAAGTACAATAGGACACTGTTAGTTATTTAAATGACTAAAATATACATTTAAAAATGACATGTATAGACATGCATGCAGTCTCAAGAGACATACTGAAGTTTTAGCTTTAGGCTGTCTGGTTTTGTGTGATATCCAGAGCTCTCTTTTTTTTTTATCAGAACCCGCGTACAGCAGCTCAGCTAACAGTCTGGAGAGCTGTGCAATAGACAATGGACAACTCTATCAGCTATCAGCTCAAATTGCAGTGCTAATGTTAAGAGCAAGCAGTACTCTTCAGCTGCATTAATGTTTCTTCCTTACATGTTTAATCCCCATAGTTTATAGTGGCACACCAGATGGCGAGTATTTGTATTTTTATTGTAAAACATACAAATAATGCACAAAAGGATTTATTATTATCGTAATATTGACATGATGTAGCATGATGTAACTGCAGCTATTCCACAGCTCCACAACTAAACAACAAACTAACCTTCCATGTGGTCCTTAGTCCTCAGTCCCAGGGCAGGGGAAAGAAACAGGAGTATACAGGATTACACACAACTGACTTGTCATGTCATCCCAAACACAATCGACCTTTGTTGGCTCCCCATGGGAGGCTCCAGCCTAGGTTTCTATCTGCAAGACTTAACCTAACACACACTGCCATCCATCTCTTTCCTCAAGGCCACAATGTATCACATCTGCCTTCTCATTTACAACTAAAGCTCCTTCCAAAGCTGCCAATCCAGGCCAAAGTACACTCCTGGGGCTGCAGGATCCAGATAAATGCCCCAAACAGTTCAGCATAAACAGGCGCTGTCAATCAATGAGATTCTTGTCGGTGCAAAACTAGGTAAGGTGATTCGCCGTGCATACAAGCCAGAGGTTCCTGAGCAGGCTCAAAAAGTCATCTGACATCAGGCAACATTTTTCCAGTGATGTGATGATTTAATAATCGCAGCTGTTAATGCTTTTAAAAATTAGTTTTCCACCAATAGCCATTCAACACTTCATGGTAGTTTAAGGTAATGGGCTAGTCCCAGAATAGAATTTTAAATGTTTTCTCCCTACCTATCACTTCTGCTAACACCTTATCAGAACAGCATTAACTTGCTACAAAGAAAGCTAAATATTTTTAACATCTCCACAGCTTACTAACTTCATATGTCAAAATGGCGGCATTTTCTCATTTAGACATAGATCAATTTTACTTTTTCACTTTTTCCTGGCACTTCATCTTCCATACATATAAAATTCACAGAATGAGCCACAGTACTTCCGCAATATCATGTACTACCTAACTTTAAAGATTACAGAAGCCACTTCCCACACCCAATGAGACAGTCAAACAATCAGTGAATAATAAAATAAAGGAACCAGTAGCACCACGAGTGGCTGAGTCGCAATGTTGCTGTCTGATGCTGCAGGTATTTATTACACTGAGAAGAAAGACTTCAACAAATAGCAGGAAGCAACAAAGTCTCGATTAACAATTAACTTTTTGTTAAAGATTGTAATCATTACTGGTGAGTCTTGTCAGTCTGACTTGTCACCGGCTCAGACTGCTGTAAAGTTGTGGCTTATAAACTCTTTAACCCATAAGAGAGACAGAATTATAATGCAAATGAGAAAAAAAAAAGATTAAGAATACATGGGGGAAAAAGGGACTCTGGGTGCTGAAGGGAGGCAAACTGTGCGTATCTCTCTGTGATGATATGTGATGATATTTCTGAAAGATGAAGGATCAAGAAAACTTCCTACATGAAAAAAGGACCTCCAGTTAGTTCTAAACAAAGAGAACTGTTTAATGAGCTAGCCTCACTACGGAATAAATTAGCTGTGTTAGTTTAGCATAAGTTGGGGTTTTTTGGTTTTGTTTGTTTGTTTTGTTATTTTATTTATTTACTTTTGTTCTTTTTTATTTGTTTTGCTGATATTTCTGTTGGTTTTATTATGTTGTTGTGTATTATGTGATGTTGCACTATAAACAAATATGTCAGTTGTTTTCAGAGCAGCTGCTCACGGGTTGTTTGCTGTAATTTCCCACCTGTCAAGATTGTGTTTTGGATATTGACTGAAATTCATCACCTACAGCTAAAAGGTTTCTTTGTTCTCACCTGAAGTCTGCAGAAATAATTTGTCAGATTAGAAGTAGAACAAAAGTCCAATAGGAATAAGACACAGAGTATTGCAAAATCCTGCAGTCTTGTATGACACTAAACACCCCTGACATTAAAACATTTGCTTATTAATAGATTCAAAGAAGAGTTTTATTTTATATCAGGTAATAGGCCTGTACCAGATCTTTGAACAGAGACCGTGACCATCACTAAAAAAACCAGGACTCACATCTTACAGATTTGAAAAATAAAGGCTGTATAAGGTGCTTTTGTAGGTAATTTAAAATGTAGAATACAATAGAATAGAATTGAAATATCCTTTATTGTCCTTCGTTGGGGAAATTCACGTAATCCAGCAGCAAAGTGACAGACGGATGGAGCATGCAGATTCACACAAAAGTAAATATAAATATAAATTTTAAATAAAAAAAGAAATAAGAGACCTTATGTTACAAGGAAACCTCGCCTTACTCAGCACCATCTGAAAGTTTGGATTCATTTGCTTCATTGCACATAGTTCATATCACAATAAGAAAATCTAAACTCTAAACACATAAATATGGACCCCTGACAGGGAATTCAGCCCTGCCCCAAATATGACCCCATTTAATGGGCTAAAGCTCATTAAATGGGGTCTGCCCATTAATTGACCCATATAAATCAGGGGAAATTCAGTGATGCCACACCACCGCCTAGTGATGATAACCAAACTAACTCCTGCAGTTGGAGTGTGAGAAGAGCTGCCTTGAAAATCCCATTCAAATAAGTACTGAATAAGGAAATCTATGAGAAGGACCGGACTGAATAAAAATGAGGACATTCAGATAAAAATAGAACAAAGATACTTTTTGGAGGACAGATTTTTCAAAGCAGAGTAAACTGAATGTCTGTAAGGAAGACCAACAAGGAGAAAAAGAAATAAACCTCTTTTTCATATCATATATAAAAGTTTGCTTTCACCAGTTAATTTGCAAAGCAGTGTCAGAGTTATCACTACCACTAAGGACACACCTCCCACTCTGGGGTTTGTATAGGAGTTTGTGAGTTATTATGTTAATCGTGTGTTTACTGCTGTGGTGCAACAGCAGAATTAAATGTTTTCCTCTGCTACATTATTCATGGGCTCAAGGAGAGCCTTGGCTCCATGTTTGGCACTGGCTTGGGTTGTTTTGTTTAGCATCCCCTGTTACACAGGCCCTATCCACCCTACTTCTCACATTATGAATTCTTAATCGATGGCCGCACTCACTCACAGCCCAAATCTTGCTGGCTCCTCTCCCACGCCGCAGGCCCGAGGAGCTGGAAACAAGTTCAGGTGGATCTCGTCTTTGTCCTCACGCTCTGTTTACAAGAACGCAACGCCGATTAACGGAGATAATCAGATAACAGCTTTTAATGAATAAATTATGATTGGCTGGATCAGGAAGCACTAGATTTTTGCCCAGGAGGCAAAAAAGGATTTAAAATGAATGCTTAAACAATAAGTTGAAAATGTGCTCATGTGATACAACTGAGATACAGTCTGAGTACCTTTGTCCTCCAAATCTGTTGCCCAGCTTTTTTCTTTAAATGTGATTCATATTGATGCTGTGAGCTGACATATATCAAATCACCATAAAGCGGGATTTGACCATTTCTTTTTTATCAAGGTCACTCAGGTGCAGTAAAACAATGAGAAAGTGAAGTCACTTACTTAATATGAAATCATTCATCAGAGTAATATTGATTAAGGTTCCAGCATGGGGAGGGTCGGGTCACATTGGGATTTGGCATGGGACTCACCAATATCAATAAGTTCACAGTAAAAGATAGATAGGATCTAAGTTGAAAATCAATGCTCCGACAAGTTAAAGTCACATCATTTGAAGCATTTCTCTTAACCTAAAACCCATATAGTGTGAGGATAGCAGCACTGCCAAAAAAACAAAGAGTCCATATTGGGAGTGTTATTGGAGTGCACTTTTACACACATGAGGTGTGGACAGAGGCCACTGGAGTGGTGAAAGAGAGATGGTAGTTGGTGGGATGGCTGGGTGGGTGGGTGGGTGGGTGGCTGGGCAGGCAGTGGTGGGAAAAACGGATTTTTATTGAACCATTAAATCCCCAGTGCCAAATGTAATTTGAGGTTTTTGTTGCTTTGCCACCATTAGCTGCTAACAACCCAGTCGCCCCGGGCGATTTCCTGATAAAAATAGAGTGGAGAGACAAGGGCAAATCGGAACAACAGCATATTCAATCTAGGCAGTTACGGTGTCGTTAGCGTTAGCCCGTCTGATTCCTTAACGTCAAGGCAAATGGACACGTCACTCAGGAAGCTTCTAAATCTCATCAGAGAGGAGACACAGGTGGGGAGCGAGAGCCAAACGGTGCAGAGATGAAGCAGCATAATAGACAGTGAGGGAGCGACAGGGACACATAGAGTCTTGATGAGAGCGGGCAGGTGCGTGTTTGTTTGGGATTGTGGGTTTGTGTCTGTGAGACCATGCATGTGTAAAGGATAAGTGCACATTGCACGACAAGGGACAGGCCACATCACCATAAAATGTAATCTATTAAAGCTTATCCCAGACAAGATCGCTACATCTAAATTCATCTCAGTCTGTCAGGCCCTCTTCTATTCCCAATGCTGCTGCATCATAATGGGATGTGACAGAAGATGTCCTAAGGAATGAGGAAATAAGAGCTCTCCATGTCACATAGCTGTGTCATTTTCATGTAGCCTGTTGCCCCATAAGGACACAAAACAACATGTAGAGAATTAAAATACTGCATTATGGACTTTTTTTAATCCATTACATAAAACCTTGTATCTCTATCTAGTTGCCAATCCAAGCTACATAACTTAATCCTAGTCTCAGTGGAGCATGGCATTATTTCTTTCAGGATTTAAGCCTGCTGGCCGAGCGGTAGTGAAGTGTGAAGAGTGCAGTGGCTTACTGATTGCAAAACATTGCAAAAGCTGCAACTATTACTGTTCCTCATAGCAACCAGTTTCACCTATCAACTTGTAGCAACTTCCAGTAATCACTCGCCAACCTGTCAACGAATACACCTTCTTCCCTAACAACTATGCTTTCCAGGGGGTCGCCTATCAGTCCCTTATCCAGTGTGACTGGGACCATAAGATAAAAGTCAGTGGCAGTGATGAAACATTGCCAGTTTGTCAGCGACATTTTTGAGGTAGGTTTCTCAAACGTGTCCATCAAATGAACGTTACATGCACATGATAATGAAAAGAGTAAGAGATACTTTACTGAACGTTTTAACTGCTTAAATGTTTAAATCCCAGAATAACTGACCCCCTAAGCTAGCTGGGTAGCCTCTAAAATAATAATTCACTGATGTCCAGTACATATTCACAGTGTTATTTTAGTTAGATTATTTGGTAGTGTTGAAATATTGACAGTTAATGAGAGATTTGCCAGTGTGCTGTGTTTGAGTAGTGAGCCATGACCGACACACGCTCTGTTTCCAGATAAGGAATGGCCGGAGAAAAAGATAAACAAGCGCCACCCATCGTATTCCACACAACGCAAAGTCAAAGCATCGTTTCAACCCTCCAGTTATGCTGAAGTTTAATTAAGTGCGGTTACAGCTGCTGGTCTCGTAAAGGTGAACAGAATATTGACAACCACCCCCAAAACCAAAGAAATGCTGCTGAGCAATGTGAGTGAAGAAGGAAAGGGATGCTCCACTCTGCTTCCACACTACTATAAACAACACCCCAAAAAAAGTAGTCCAGTAGGTAAGGCTCACACCAGTGGCCGACACTCACCTTCTCCCATCTCCACTAATACCTGCTCCACAGTCACAGGAAAATTAAAGCATAGGAAAATTAAAAAACAGCTCTAGAGACCACAACAAGAAAAGGAGATAGACTGCCAGCTCATGAGGAATTAACAGATGTTTACTGAAGTATATGACAAAAATGTGCCAAAGTGTGAAGATTAGTATAAGTAATGTAAAGAAATGTTAGTAGTGGTAGTGTGGGCATATAATATGAGCTGTGTGTTTTAAGTGTAAAACAAAGCAAATAAATGGAAGAATTTTTGTGGGCCTGTAGGATTAAAATGACCCTGCAAAACACTGACCAGCTGTTCTGCATTAGAGCCAGTCCAGCTCCACACAAAGCACCCACGCTGTCACAGTGGTGAGAGCCTGTGGCTATCACAATCCTGTTTCATCAAGTTAAAAAGTCCAAACACTGCCATCCTGCGCTACCATCCTTAGTTTGGTAAGCTAGCCTTACTGAGGACTTTGGTCTGAGAGCAAAGGGAGTTTTGACCCAGTGTTTGGTGTTTCCAAAGACAAAAGCAGGTCAGAGCATGAACTGTTGCTCTGCCCGCTGGAAGATTGTAAACTGGTGCTGTAGAGGTTTGCACATGGTTACTAGCAAGACTCATATAGGCTGTGGTATTTAAAGCATGACTGTCCTGTATTAAGTGGCCCAAAGTGTGCCAAGCAAACATTCAATGTTACTCCATCACAAGCCAGACGGGATCCACAGAATCAGTGCTGCTGATGCCAAATCTGCAGCGTGAGTACAGATCGATACTCATCTGAGTGGGATACATTTTCCAGCCTTCAGCTTTTGGTAAGTGTGCACTCTTTGAACCCATTTTCCTGCCTAACAGTGAGAACTAAAATGCTTGCAGATGAGAGTTGGACTCTGGTCTCCTGGTTGAAATTTGAGTGTTTTTGCTTCCTAACATGGACTTTTTTGGGCTGTTTTAAGTCAGCTCTATTAGATGTGATTTCAATAATGCCTACATTGGTTGTTTCATGCTCTGTGGTAGAAACAAAGTTAAGTTAGTTAATTAGGTCACATTTTTTTAAAACACAACTCAGTGGCAGTTTATCAGCAGAGCTGCTACAAGTTTTTGTTTGTTTTATTTATTTTTTGATTATTATTCCATGTAAACCATAGAGACTGTAACGGTGAAGGCAATCAGCTGTTTTAGAAATCCTCAAACAAGTCTGACTTATAATCATGATACAGTCAGTGATGCTAAAATCAGTTATATGTAAGGTGAAAACTGACTTTATTTCTGCATTTTTTTTGTCAATGTGTGGCTGATTGGTTAACAGCATGAATAAGGAGGTGTAAAAGTTTTCCTAAAAATATATGTGTAAAATTGTAAACAAAAAAAATGTATGCAATCTTTATATAAGTGAAATTTACATGTGAAAAATTACCTCTCTATTTACCCAGATCACATCAAAAGTCTTCCAAAACTCCAAAATACATTGCAAAGAAATTTCTTATCTAAAAGTGCAGTAGGCTGCAGCCGCTTGCTTTTTTTCCTGTCTGTTTCACTTATCCTCAATCCCTCACTGCTCACCTTCTACCCTTCCTATCGCCCTCTTTCAATGCATCCCACTCAGTCAATCTGCCAGGCAGCTAGCGCCTTGAAACAATGCACCAATCATCGCAAAAGGAGTGTGGCTCACACCTCCTCTCCTCCTGTAGTCCAGTGGGATTGGCTGCTGCTTCGTCCTCCAGGGGTTTTCAGACAACAGCCAGATCCTCGGACCACTGTGTGGCTGCCAGGAGCAAAGAGCTCAAATGATCGCACGCTGCCACTGAAGCAAAGCCAAGGACACAGAGGCCCAGAAAGAACTGCAAAAACCAGAGCACTCAGGGGGGATGGAGGAGGCGTCACAATTTCTGTATTATTCAGAAGTGCGTTGAGGGCTATCTATCTACCTGTCGTCCACGGTAATCATCCTATTTAAATTCAGTTGGAGAAGATCTTTTTCGAATGGATATGTCCTTCTGAAATGCTCCTCTTGTAGAAAATGTGTTTCTTCTTGAGTCATTGCTGGTCAAAGGTTTTATGCAGGTTATTGTGCAGGATGACTCAGCGGTGGACTATTTTTCTCCCTATATTCTCTTGTGGCATAACACAGCATCTTGGGATATGTGGTGGGAATGGCAACCCGAGCGTGCTCAATGAAAAGAAAAAGAACTTTAAATTCACTCACTCCCCTTCTTTCATTCATGCTTTATTTATGCCTACCTCTGTCTCTATTTCTTACCCTGTCTCTTCCTCTCAGTCCTCCACACTTATAATTACCCTCACCTTTTCTCTGCCTTTCGGTGTCTTCACTCTATACACCTTAATCTCTCCGCCTGATGGACTCTCTTTCCTCTCAGCCATCTGGCCCCTTTTCTCTTTACCTTTCTGTCACCTGCTTTTTGTCTAAGTAAGGGAAAGCTTTTAGTTCCTTATCAAACTCTCATGAATTATGAAGGGCCACTGTCCAGTGGCCTGGACAGAAACACATCTCACTGTCTGCCTGCCTCTCTGTTGAAGCAGCTCAGAAAGGAGAGGTACCGCATTCCAGCCAGAAACACCTTGTTCTGTAGGTCTGTGAGGTGAATTATTTAGACTGTTGTGACCCCTAAAACCTGTGTGTGTGTGTGTGTGTGTGTAAAACACACGGATCACCCATACACCTGCCAAACCTCAGCCCAAACAGATCATGCGCAACTGTCACACAAGAAACCTTCTCAACACTGAAGTAAAAAGCTCGCAGACTGACTCCAGGTCAACCTTTGAACCCAATGACGATTCGGCTGGGAACAAAACTATGTTCCCAGACTGTTGTGACTGTTGTTCCCAGTCTATTTCAGCTAGATTGCTGAAATAGACTCTCTGTCATGTATCTGCCCATCTAAGACTAGATTTTGAACAACGTAGCACTGGGAAGAATGACTACATTTCCACACGAATCCATGCTACATACTTAAAAAATGCAGTATGCTCTCCATAATGATTTGTTCTCACTGGCAAATGTTAGCCTTCTTTGTGTGCTAATCATTTCAAACAAACATTGTAACATGAACTTATATATACAAACAATAACTCATCAGTGTTGGCTGAAGTTCTGGGCAGATTTTCCCAGGACTTCAGTGTTTAGGAGAAGATTATAAAATATTCAAGTTCCAGATGGTCCCTGAGGGACCATGACTTAGTTTGTCAGTGCCACCATCATACAACAGACCTGTATCCTACATCACACAAGTCTCAGTACCATGCTGTAAACTTTCACTGTTCGCTGCTATCCTTCTGTCACATATCATTCTTGACACTGGTCTTCACCCACTTCACCCTGCCTTCACTCTCTTCTGTTGCTCTGGATGGCTGACCCCAGGGATTTAAACCTATCTGTCTCTTTGTACGTTCACCTTTAGACCCATGTCCCTCTCATTCACACACATGTATTCTTTCTTGCTTCTACCGACTTTCATTCGTCTTCTCTCCAGAGAATACCTCCACCTTTTGAAGCTCTCTTCCACCTGCTCTCTCCTCTCACTTCAGATCACAATGCAAAAATCACAGACCACAGAGTCCTCATCTGTCACCTTTACCATCAGCACTGCAAACAAGACTGGAAACCCATCTGTCACTCCTACCGCACACCTCACCACTGTCTCGCTGTCTTCATACGTGTCCTTAGCCAGTCTCGCATACTTCTCTGTCACTCCTGACTTCCATTGCAGTACCACTGTTTCGCACTTGGCACCCTATCATATGCTTTTTCTAGATCCGCAAGACACATTGAAGCTCCTCCTGGCCTTATCTGTACTTCTCCATCAACATTTTCAAAGCAAACATCACATCTGTAGTGCTTTTTCTCCATACTGCTGCTCGCTGATTGTCACCTCTCTTCCCAATCCAGCTTCAACAACTCTTTTTAGCTTCCTGGTCTGGGTCATCAGTTTTATGTTTGAGGTCTCTCCTCTGCAACTCCTATATATCTTTAACTCCACTGAAAAGCAGAATCTGTAACATCCCGAAAACAAGAGAGCTTCACGAATAACTCATAACTATTAATTATTCCCCACACAGAGACAAGACAGCAGTAGATCAGGGTTTTTTGTCAGACAGGTGCACCGCTAGACACACTGAGTCTCAAACTTGATGGGACATCTTTGTTGTACTGTCCATCATGGTGATCAGCCAGTGGACTGCACATGGATATTTCCCAGCGATCTGACCTTTTTGCCTACTGCGAACAGTCAACTTGAAGCAACCAGGGGTGAGCTGATGGACCTCTCAGGTCCACACATCAGACATGACTGTCTCACTCCCGCACCTATGTGCATCTCTTGGCGAGGCACACACTGTGCACCTGCTTCTCTATAGATAAAATACAGTCGCCCGGTTATAGGGGGCAGTCAGAAGAAGAGAGAAGGCTGAGGGATGTCAAGATTATTACTCATTCGGGTTTTCAGCCTAGAATTCAAATTCAGTATTTGCAGTAAATGATTATTTTATCAAATACAGAACCTGAAGGCGTAGCAACACTGAATTGAACATATTTTATTAAACCATAAGTTACAGGCATTAAATAACTCATCACACAGGAGTTTTCTTACATCATAAATAAAGCAATAAAATGACTTTCTGAACATCACAGCCCGCAGATTTGTGATCATCATTACTAATTAATCATTTTGGGGTATTCTCTGTTGGGAGACTTCATAGAAGTCATTGTTTTCATCTCAAATCCACTGTAGCACCTCGGATTCTGGTCTATTTGAAAGGGCATTTCTCTCACATTACTGAAAATTACTTGAAACCCTCTGGTGATAGGATCTTCATCGAGCTGCAGGTGAGAGCAAGAGCCACCAAAGAGCTATTGCCTGCCATATATATCCAAAAACTACAAATGCTTGCTATCTATCCTTACTTCGCGATAGTAAAAAGTGGTCGAACTTTTGGCTGGTGGCTTCCCTTACCAACCAGGAACATATTTTTAACTCGAAGCTCTAAAGTATTTGTCCCGCATTTCACCTTACATATATGCCATCGCGCAGAGGCAGAACAATATGGCTGCAGGCACCATGAACGCTAAGTAAGGAAGGCAGCTAACGAGATGAGCCGAGCTTCTGGCAAATACACATAGATGATCCTTCGTCTTAGGATTCGTGTCGGGTGCTGTGCATAGAAAGAGTTGAGAGCTCCAGTATGGATTAGTGGGGCTGGGAGTTGCTTATGCTCTTCAGGAGAGCACGGAGTAGCGCCACACTGGATTACACAGCTGGGGAAAAGGTTGCACACTTCAATGCATGTGAGAGAGGGATGAACAGAAAGAAAAAGCTCACAGCAGCAAGGATAATTAGAGAATTCTACACATCCTCTTTCTAACAGTACAGTCAGACAGGTGTGCCTGTGAAGAATGGATGAGAATATTATTTTTTTTAAACTTTGGTTCTGTTTACTTGAATGAAGGAACCATTCCCTGGTAACTGCTTTGCATGTCTGATATTTCTGTGCTAGTGTCACCCATACGAGTTGCTGCGTATTCATTGTAATTTGGTAATTACGGTGCCTTGATGGCTTTAATTAGCATGAGAAAGAAGTTAGTCACAGTGGGCCATAGCCTGACACTGATTGCGATCTGGCTTGTTAGCAGATATTGTGCACTCGGTTCAATTATTCTCTTTAATGAACTTTTATAATGCAGTAATGTCCTACCTTATACTAGGTGTAGTCAAGAGTATATGCATGGAAGAGACAGACCAAGATAACTGCAGACTTTGACCAGGCATCTGGTTGAAAATCATCAATCATCAATTTAAAAAGTTTATAGAAATCTCAAGAAAAGACCTAAACACATATTGTTTGTCAAGCTAAACTGTAATACAATTTATTCATGTGCCACAGGCCTTGACTGTACTACACACTGGGGTTTTTAGGTATGAACACACACACACAGTAGTTTATTAGCAAGTTAATCCAACTAGCATACCAAATCTGTTGCTAAAAAAAACAGTCTAGAGTTTATAAAATGCTGCAGCGCACAGCTACAATTTGATCCATCCTTTTGGATGGTAAAAGTAAAAATTATATGATATATTTAAAAAATGGTTTTGAAGATTTGGATTTTTATTTGAAATAATTGGGGGTGGAGCAAAAAAAAATGAACTAATGCACAAGAAAGATATCTTTCATATAAAAAAAAAAAATGCGACCATTTCAGCCAACATTTTTGTTTTGTTTACATTTTCCAGACAACACAAATAGCTGGGTGTAAAATCAGCTGTGACATCTGACATTAGTCTGATCCTAATGTCACTATAACGTCCACACACACACACACACACAGACACACACACACACTCTTAGAAAACAGCCTTGAACAGCTCCTCAGGTATTTCCTTGCCTGCCCTCTGCAACCGCAGTCATATGCGCTGGGCCTGATAAGGCATTAGCATTCCAGCCCTGTGGAGCAAGATCAGCCTTCTCTGTTGTAATTAATGCAGTTCCCTCCTGCTCCACATCTACAGCAGGTAGCTGTTAGACTAAACAGAGTTAGCATGCTAGCCATTTCAATGCAGGTATCACTGGAAGCTAGATCGGAATACATAAAAGGTAGTGCAAGAGAAACAATCTTTTATTTTACTTATTTACTCCCTGGAATAAATAATTAGTTACGATTCTTCTTACCATACATCTACATTAAACTATATCACCTAGATTCATTGCCCTGAAATATCCAGTTGACAATACAGACCTATAAAACCTTATATATCCCCACATAGCAACACAAATACCTATTTTATAATGTGGAAATACACATCAGCAATGGGCTCATAAACTAATCTGAAGCCATCTTGGTTTTATGAAGCAGAACATGAGGGATGGATGAGAAGACGCCGCATAAACATGGTAGCAACTTGCATACCTGTATATTATGTGAGTAGAGCAAGGAATGTATGTGGCACATGTATGTGACAACGGCAAGTTAAGCTGCCTGAATGCATGCTTTGCACCATTAACTGCATAGTTGTTCAAATGTGGAATTTAGGAACCGTCTAACATGTCATGTATCTTTTGGGTAATTAAAAAAATTAACTCCAAACATGCTCTATGAAAAATGTCTGAACCTTTTTGTTTTGACGGACTATTTTATTTATAGTCTGTAGAACATTTGAACACCAGACGTTGACCCAAAATGCTTTAGAGACAGGCACATTTACATTCCAGCACTTCAAAACACACAGTTTCAAAACACATGAAAATTTGCAAATTGATGATGTTTCATCTCATAAATCATGATACACTGCTCTCCCCTACATAAGCTGCCTTTATGGGTAAAAATATTGGTATCGGTACCAAAGGTCTTGCACAGCATAATCTAACTTTACTTTGGTACAGAGAAGAATAATGTGATTACAGTATCTAAGCAGCGTGGCCAGTAAACAGAAGGGGGGGAACAGGGGAACCCATAGTCTGTTGCAACGACACCCCCAAATACACCATCGTGTGAGTATGCACTACCCATGGACTATTCACGGTATTCTGCACTTCCTCCCATCTACACTCAGATGGAATAACCATGATGCAGCCCCCCAAAGCATAAATTTATAGACAGCCCCTTAAACTGGACAATAAAACTACAGCAAATGGTTTGTATTTATGCAGCGGAGGAAAGCTAATGTGCATTCCGAGTCTGACTCCAAAGTGATAACAGGGTGTTTGTAAAGGAGTATGTGGGAGAAGTAGACTGCAGAAGGAGCAGTTGGGCAGGCGCAGCAATGAACTCAAGAGGTGAGTGTGAATGAGGACGGAGGATTCCATCTTTCTGTAGTGATAGCACAGAATAATACATGTATTGTGGATACTGGATGCAGCATCACCCTCTGTATAATGTATGGTGGTACAGGGTTGAAATGTGTCCTACAAAGAAAACTAGGTGGGGGGTTTGTTATGCAGCCACAAACTACTGCATCACAGCTAGCTGCACCTTTTGAAAAGCCTAATTCAGCCCTTAAAAATGATGTTGGTGTCATTCCAGCCTCCATCAGACTTAACATAGCTTATAAATCGTTAGGATGCCAAGTGTTTACTATGATACTTTTTTTTTTTTTTTGCTATTTCTCAGTGCTTTTCTTTGCTCTCTTCCCTCCCCCTCAGCCTAACCAGTCTAAGCAGATAGCTCCCCTTCCTAAGCCTGGTCCTGTCTGTGGTGGTTTTCCTCACCAGTGCTTCCTCAAAGGGTTCATTTTTATATTGTTGCATAAGCGTGAATCTATATTTTACTACATCTACTGTATATAAGACCTTTATTTTAAGTGCACTGCAATTACTCAGGTGCTAACTTGGCACTAAGTTTAGTGCCAGGTTGAACTCAATTAAATTGGAGATCGCATTATGTTTAACAGACATGATATTCAGTTGTATTTGGAGTACTTGTCCAGCAATAATCTGCACTTTCTACCTACAACTTGTTTGCTTTCCCCTGAAGCAGAGATGATTTTTCATGCTTAGCTCATTTACGATCACAATTAGACTCACAGTAGTGCAAGTAAATAAAAGTCAGCAGGCCCCCAAGTAGCTCATTAAATGGACAGAGTACAGTGGAGCTGTCATTGTACCAGAAAGGGGATCGGAACCAATTTGATTCCAGCTTCTGAAATTGTAATCTTGGCATGAGTTTAGACTGTGATTTATTCTCAGCTCTTTTTCATCACTATCAAGAACTTGCAACTGTTGGTTGACAGGTTTAAGTATCTTTCAAAGACTCCATTTCTGAGAACACAAACTCTTGGAAATCTAACAGTCCTGACAAACATTCAAATGGTGATGTCCAGTCAAAGAAAACTAAAGAAAGGCTGCAGACGTTCTTCTTGTTATTGTATCATTAAAATGGAAAGTGTGATTTTGAGTTACAATGCTGTCTTTTAGCTTTGATTGTGACCTGATACAAATCCAAATTATATATTTGATTGGCAAATGTGAGGTTTGTTCTTGTTTTGTTTTTTTAATTGTCATACAACATTATCAAAGCAAACTGAAACTGAAAAAGTTGCTTCAGAAACTGAGAGTTTTTGCATTGTTGTCACTTTATGTGACAACACCCTGCCTCCATGACCCTGAATTGTATAAGCAGAAAAAAAAATGGATAGCACAGAAAAGTAACATTTTATTATTGAAAGTTAGAGCTCATAAAGGACCTCCTATGAGCAAGCACTTGGTGACAGTGGAAAGGACAAACTCCCATTTGACAGGAAGAAACCTTCAGCAGAACCGGGCTCAGGGAGGTGCACCTATCTGCTGCGACCAGTTGGGGGTGAAGGGATTGAAACAGGACAAAAAACACACTATGGAAGAGAGCCAGAGATTAATAATAACTAATGATTAAAGAATGGTGTGTAAGCACATAGTGTGTTGAAAAAGGTGCTGCTTTGCTTTCATATAAACACATTTTCTTTGCTTAGACAACAATCAGACACTAGTATAACTGTTTAGTCTGCATCAGAGTGCGACTGATAGTTTGCACCACAACTAAACCAACCAAAAATGGCTAAGTGCACAGTTTGTTTAAGCAGTACCCAAACAGTTTTGGTGATGGGCACCCTTAAGGACCCATGGGTAACTTCTAAACATAGCGTTCCACGAGGCTTAGATCCCGTGTACGTGTGTTTGTTTCTGTATCTGTGTGTGCATCATCCAAAATAAGCAGCTTATATTGTTTCAGTAAATCCAAAATTATGGACACTGTGGGAGGACTTGTAACTGCTATGCCAAATTTACAGCTTTGCACAGTGCAGTAACAGATACAGTAGGGGGTGAAAACTACTATTTCCACATGAGGAATAACAATAATTAGAGAGAAATATACAGAGAGAGAGTGATATCCCACTGTTGAGAGAGGAGCACAGTTTTACTGTAATTATAAGCTGTGAAAGTCGGTGCTTTTGCAGCAGACTCCATCTGAGCAAACACTGGCAGTGCAGTAAAACTCCAATCTCGTTGATCTAAGAATTCTAATTGAGGGAACAGCAGAAGCTTCACAGATGGTGCAACATGCAAACACACCACAGAGTAATTAGAAAAAAGGCCCCCTCCTCAACGAAACCTCTTCTTTTCAAGGGTATCACAGAAAACACGATGTGGATGGAGCTGATATAAGTGAGGGGAAGTTAGAGAAAAAGATCCTAAAAGAGGGATCGCTTCAAAATGACAGTGAAGGGGAGTGAAAATAAGAAACGAGGGTGAGGAGAGATTTGGATTTCATTCATCAAAGGAAAGACATCGCTGCCTGTGCCCACCAATCTCGCAGGTAGAGACTGTGTGAGTACTAACTCAGCAGCATACGGCATGCTGTCGCGAACACACGTAGCATACATGTCTAAAACATCTGTCCACATATTTCAGCACTTCTTAACAAGCACTTTACATCAACATATGGGAATAAGCTGCGTTCAAGCAGCTGAGTGCAAGAAGAGTGCACATGACCAAAAAAGCTTTTTTTTTCTTTTCTTTTTTTTTTGATGTGCTGCAAGATTTATGTGGATTTCAAACGCTGCAATAGGTCCACAGCTGAATTTTATGAGGAAGCATATCCTATAAAAGTCTGCAGCCAATTGTTTACTCTTGATATTATCTGCACAGCTGTCAAACACTATGAGTCCTGACCTTGGACATCCAGCTTTACCAGCAACCTAATGCTCTATCAGCGTACATTTAATTACATCCGCAAAGTGCAGGATGCCACATGAAAGCAGCATGGAACAGGCTGAGAGAAACACAAAGCGTTGCGGTGGGGCTGATGAGACAAGACACAGAGAAGAATTGCAAAGGACTCCCTGCTGCTGCACCCTACTTTTTTTTAGAGAAGGAGGCGCCTGCTGCGGGGCATGAGGGGAGGGCAGAGGGGGAGAAAGGAGATGATAGAAATAGGAGTCGATCGAGCTTTGATTTGTGGACCAGAAGCAAAAGGTGGAAGATAAAGCTAGACGGGCCAGATTAACTAGTGCATGGGAGGCAAACTTAGTTGGCCGTTTTACTGCTTTTAGCCACAAAGAAGGACGACAAAGGGAGGAGGCGAGGGAAGGCGAGAGAGCAGCAGGGAGTGAGAGGAAGAGTTAAAATATGCACGTCGGGTTTTGTGAGCTTTTTTGCTATTGTGACAGCAATTCATGAAACACTTAATATTAATGGCATCATAGTGTGCGTAGAGAGCAGAAAAGTAGTGCTGTAATATTCTACACGCCACCTGACACACGAGATGCTTAACATTATTAATAAAATTGTGTATTATTTAACCCCTGCAAAGAGTCTCGTGTAAAATCAAAACGTCTTATATTCACAAGTGTGCGCCTGTGTGTGCGTTCGTCTGTGTGTTCTAGAGATAAAGGGACAAGGTTCAAAAGATCAGACAACTATGCGAATATGAAATGGGAGCAGGTTACTGGTGTCTAGATTGTAAAATGCCAGTGCTAAAGCATGCTTCTTTATTACTGCCAGGGGTGCCAGTGACAGGGCACTGGGTGATGAATGCCATCTGACTGTAGCAGAGCAGGTAGTCCAACTCGTGAGATCACCATAATAACCTAATGTCATGTCAAACTGGAGACACAGTTAACTGGCTTCAGAGATGAAATGTCAACGGCTGTCGCAAAGTTGAGAAAGACATTTAAACTGTTCAGGTGGTCGGGTGATGTAATACTCGAGTATGCTCAGCCACATGGTGGACTGTTTTGCTTTTTTTTTGTTTTGCCTTAGATTTGTGGTCACAGCTGGCAGCTGCCCAGTACAATAGGCTTCCAATACTGGCCAGTCTTCTAGTGCTGGCTGAGTGAGTTGTGTGTTTGAGGAGGAAATGTATGACTCATTCACTTTCAGAGTTATACTGGGATAAAAACCATATTGCTATTGTTGGCTGAAAACCTGCATGTCAACAACTATTCAATTTTCAGTTTGCCTGAGATTTTTTTAAAATTATTTTTACTTTTTTTAAGGAGGAATTTATCTGCTGGTGATGTAATCCTGAAGGTAGTTTATAAAAGTTTTTTTTTTAAATGACAGCAGGAAACTTACCTGTCATGGTAGTCATAATTTTATTTCAGGATTAAAAACAGATTGGTGTGTACATTTTTATGACAGTATGCTGTGGCTTTTCAGAGGTCACTGAACACATCACAGTTCACTTCCCATCATTAGCTTTTTGATTTTGATTGGCGAAAGTTGCTGGAGATCCTTGTCTGTTCTGTGTCTATGATTAACTAATCACATAATTTGTGATGTTGTATGTTATACTTGTTGTATGTGCTGACTTGTAATGTTAAATCACAGAGTTCGTGACTTTTAAATGACTGATTGGCAATATTCTTTTCACAAGTGAGCTTCAGCTTCCTAGTGGAAATTGTGTGGTAGCAGCTTCTACGACCGCTACTTCTCTACTGGAACATCAGACTTTCTTCAGCATCCACTGCCTGTAATCGCTTCTTCGACTCTCTTCTGCACTGTCCTTTGCTTTGAATTCAATTCAATTTTATTTATACAGCGCCAAATCACAACAACAGTCACCTCAAGACGCTTTATATTTTAAGGTAGACCCGATAATAATACATACAGAGAAAAACCCAGCAATCATATTACCCCCTATGAGCAAGCACTTTGGCGACAGTGGGAAAGAAAAGCTCCCTTTAAACAGGAAGAAACCTCCGGCAGAACCAGGCTCAGGGAGGGGCGGCCATCTGCCGCGACCGATTGCGGTGAAAGAAGGAAGACGGGACAAAAGACATGCTGTAGAAGAGAGACAGAGATTAATAACAGGTATGATTCAATGCAGAGAGGTCTATTAACACATAGTGAGTGAGAAAGGTGACTGAAGAAGAAATACTCAATGCATCATGGGAATCCCCCAGTAGCCTACACCTCTTGCAGCATAACTAAGGGAGGATTCAGGGTCACCTGACCCAGCCCTAACTATGTGCTATAAGCCTAATATTAAAAGTAGAGATGGTGTCTGTCTCTAAGCAAACTAAGCTCCATCCGTCCATCCAGATTGTGGGGCACCTGGAGGCTATCTCAGCTCACAGTAGGTGAGAGGTGGGATACACCCTGGCAGGTCGGTAGTCTATCACAGGACAAACTACTGTTATAGAGTATTGAAACTCTGCCGATATGCTTCTGCACATCCTGTTGGCAAATCTCACATGGGGCATTCTAACTAAGGTGTGTTAGCCTGCTGACTCTGCCAGCTGCTTTGCAACCCACCACCGTGCCAGCTCTGTTCTGTCGGGCGGCCATTCAGCTACGCTCTCTTACTTTTGGCTTTCCATGCATGCATGAAAGATCAAGGATCTTTATCTGATATTTAGGCTTTCCACATATGAAACTTTACAACTGACCTGTGTTACTCACAAAAGAAAAATGAGGAGCTACGTGTTTGAATTCACAGATTTAGGTTGAACTTGTCTTTTTGAAAAAGCAACTGCTTTAACTAAGGCTGCTGAAACTAGCATTTCAGTACCAGTAATGCCAAAATTTAAAAAAATTAATGATCTTTAATTTAACAAGTGCAGCATGTGGAATAGAGGAAACTAGTCCAGGGGCAGCAACAGATTCATCCAATGTGAGAGAATAAAAAATATTTTAGATTTTACTTGGATAATTGGGGACAAAATATACATACATGTATAATGTAACTAAATTTTAGGAACTGCCACAAAATATTCATAGCAGCCCAAAGAAAGCCCTCCATGCCTTTACACAGATTTCAAGGTGCCAAAGTTTGAGTGATGTTATCTGAACAAGATCTTATGATCCAAGATGAAATGCTGCGTTTGTGAATTGTGACAACTACGGGTGCTGCAGAAAAGTTACAACACAATGTCAACAAAACTAATGTTAGCTTGTTGTAAATCACAAGATGCTCAAGTAGGTGTGACACCTCTGTTTTTCCAGTTAGATTTGCTTTGTCTTCAGTCTTAGTAAGGTACACTATGCCCTGGCAGTAGCTTTATAAGATCAGAATACAAGCATACAAGATAATGCATAAACAAAGATCTCATGTTTCTCTGTTTGGGTTTTTTTTCCCAATATGAATTACTTAAATACATCTCCAATAAATCCTTGTGTCTCTATATCATACTGACCTTCTATAGATTACTAATAATGGGACAATGTCAACACACTAAAGATGGAACAATATGCCAGCAGGTGAGTATTGTTCCCCACATTCCCACTTCAATACCATGTGTCCTGCACCAACTGAAGCTTCAGAATTGTGTTAAATAGTGTATTTCCACTGACTGTGGAAGAGTACATTTGAACTCTATAAGGAAAACTACCAAGTCATTTCTGCTTGTGTTTAATAACCTAACTAAAGGTTATTTCATATGCTTGATCCAAACAGTGGTAGGACCGACTCACTATGCTTTAGCACTTAGTTAATGGCTTATGCCTAAATGAAGTAATCCTTGGCATGGTATACAAGTTACAACAAAAGCTGACATCATCTGCACTCTTATGACCTCCAATGTTTTCTTGAGACAATTTCTAAATTTTGCAAGGTCCGGATACACAAAATCACCCTAAACATGAATTTAATATATCTTTTAAAGTAATTATAGTATATATTATGTTTGCTGACTCTTTGTCAGTTCATGTCACACAGGGAGACATCTCTACTCATGCGAGGAGCCCCAGAGATGAGTGATGCAGGTTTACAGTATGGCTATGGGCAGTATACTTTAAACATAGTCTACTTTGACAGGAAGCAATATTATGATGCAGACACAATATATAATTTAAATTGACCTATTTTCCAATGAATCCCTTTTCCTAAAACTTTGGGTTGTCATTTTTCTACAGAAGCTGTCAGGACAAAGCTGTCTGTATGTGGTACAGCTTTCCTGATGAGAGTGTGTCACACCACAGAGAAAATGAGATCTTGGCTAAATG
>VUQG01044688.1:17086-46002 GCA_015106755.1 Etia nguti | reverse complement strand
TCAATAGAGTTTTTTCCCTAGTTAATAACTTGACAGTCATTAAGATTTCCTGCTGTCAAATCAGGTTCACTTTTTTTATTTTGACATTCAGCTAACAACAGTTTTCCTATGTGAATCTGTAATTGAAATGTTGATTGTCTTAATAATGAACCTTTTCTGTGCTGCTGTTGAAGAAACACTTAGCTGAGATGAGTCACTGATAAGAACCCTTGAAGTTTACACATCACATACGAGCTTCGAGCTAAAGTATTTTTCTCAGGTCACACAGTGCTGCAACTGTTTAGTGGGAAGATAAAATATTTTTTGTTTGGACTCTGCTGTAAGAAAACCTTTTAAAACTCAATGTACTGGCACTGAGATCACCTGTCAATAATGAAAATAAATGTTAATTCCACATTCGTCAACCTCTGCCAGAGCAGTATTGTCCTTTTCATGACTCTGCTAATTTAGGTCAGTTTCCAGAGATACAAACAGTGTCGAGCAAAAGTTTGAAACATTTGAAATGCTGAGATGAATCATAAGAAAAAGGTCTTCCATCAGAAGAAGAACATGGATCACTTCAACAGTTGGTATGACCCTCACACTTCCCTGAGCTCAGTATTACGTTTGCTACACTTTGTATGTGGATAGGTGATTAAAAAAAAGAAACCTATACATCTTTACTTTCTGTGCTGAAAACCCTGACACCGCTGTACATTTATATACATGCGTGCGAGCTACACACAGCCTGGAGCTACAAACAAAGTGCTGTAATTGCTGACAAAACCTAAAAGACTTGACGAAAAAGAAAGGGGAAAATGAAACAAGCGCGCGGATTTAAAGACAAACACGCACTCATGAGCTCTTTCCTGCTCCTAAACACTAACATGCACAGACAGTGTGTTCACACGCACGTACACTGGTGAATTCATCTGTGGACTGAATAGCTAGAGGGTGCAAACTGTACAAATGTTGCACAAATATGACACTACAGTGCCAGGGGAGTTGAGTGTTTTTCCTGCTGTCTGCAGATGCATAGTGCCCCGCATCTATTTCTCATTTGGGACAACCACAACTGGAGATGTAGTAGGGCTTCAGCTGATTTAAAGTGACAGGTACACAAGGCCACCTTATCCATCACTGGGGAGTGGTCGGCATTCCCTGACTCCCAAACTGCTGCCCTATTTGCAGTCCCTGCCCCCACCACAACCCCACCTATTACGAGATGATCTATAGCGTGCCAGCAAACCCCAACAAAGGTGTCAGATTGCACGGACAAATAGGCAACAACAGACTTAAGGGCAGGAGGTAATCTTTCTCACATGCTTCAACAGCGTGGTGCAAGGGAATTCATTTCATTGTGCCCATGAGCTAGTATACAAACTGTACTCCTGTTTTTGTATTTTATTTCTGTCGTCTCTCAGAGCATCTTCCCTCCTTCTTCTCTCACTCCTGTATTTAGACTAAGAATCAAAAATTGCAAAAGTGAATGTCTGTTTAGAAAAAATCCCTGCTGGGAGTGAGAAAGGGAAACAGTCAAAGAATATTTTTTCCTCCCCCCCTAGCTAACACGTCCAAGCAGCAGAAGATAGTGGTATTATTTTAGAAGGCTTCACTCCGCTTATTAACTTGCGTCTTACCTTGCTTAGCTGACTGACCGGTGAGCCACTGTTGTTGACAGTGTGGCATTTGAAGCTGAGCAACGATTCCCCCACGGCATCACGCTCTCTGCTCATGTCCTTATCAGAGTGGGAGTGGCTGTCAGGACGGGGTGAGGTGGCAGTCGAGCGGGGCTGTCGAAGGGCTGTGCAGCACAAACCGTGGAAGTTTGATGGACGGATCAGAAAGGCCTCCAGAGCTATGTTAGCAGATACCTAAGATGAGCATCCCAGGATTTAGGAGTCGGGGAGAGAGAGGTAAGGGTAGGAGAGCGGCGAGGGGAGGGAAGACAATTTTATATTTTTTTAAATTTAGCCACTGCTTTTATCCCCAATGACAATGGGGAGGGAAAAAATAAATGAGGAAACCGAGAAAGGAAGCAAATTATCTTTAGCTTGCTTTGTTTTCACTATCTACTTAAGCCAAATTCACTTCTCATTATTCTAAACCACAAGAAAAAAGTGAAAGCTTTGGGTCATTTAGTGCGATAAGCAACCCTTGCCCTAAGTGTGGCCTTGAGTGTGAGTTTTGTTTTGTAGTCCAGCTATACCTTAGAAATGGCCTGATTGTCTCCAGTCAGCGCCAGGTCAGCAATACGCTCCACACACTGGACGATTCGAGTGCACGCCCTGGCCTCATTCTGTGCCATCCACAAGATATGCTCTTCCACCAGCATCATGTTGCTGGCAATGTCTGATATATAGTCCCCGAGCTGAGGAAGCACAAGCAGACGTTTATGCAAATGGTTGCTCGCGCACACTAACACAAACTGCACTGTACGAGTAAAGCACACACACACGCGTGCGAAGAAGCAGACTCATCATGCACATCAATCATAGAACAACAGGCACATTTGTAATCTGCAGTCAGGATTGTGAGGGAGGCAATGGTGGCTTCATTCATTATAGGGAGATTTAATTTAGATTAGGAGCTCCAATGGGGCATAATTGCTTCCTTAGGATGGCAGTTCACTATTTACTTACTGTACTTTTTATTGTTGCTTCATTGGGCTGTTCTTTATTCCGTGAATGAGGGTGGTCTCATCACCATTGTCTTAGGAATGATAAAACTAAGTATCTCCTAATAATATGTCCTCCCGAGTGACCTGTGATGAATAATTGCACAAGTGAGAGCTAATATTGATTCTTTTCACCGACTAAGCCCAGCACCGTTCCCCCTCGCACAACCTGACCTTCAGTGTGATGCCAGTATAACAATCCCATTGCCTCTAGCTGAAGAAGTTCACTCAGGGTAAAAACATGACTCGCCCAAACACGAGATGCATCTTCTTAACAGTGATTCCCATTCAGGTCCAGTGCCACAATGGCCAGTGGGATATTGTATGAGGTGAGAAACATGTTACTGTGTCTTATAAGGAAGCTTCTGTGGTTTCTTGTTGGGACCTGGTGAGCAGTGGTTGTGCAGATGTTCATCAGCTAATTGGTCCTAATTGCTAGTTTCAAGACTTAATAAATACATGTTCAATTAGTAAATCATGGTCCCTGTTAGAGTCAAAAAGCTTGATAATGCAGGGTATCCTTAGAGAAGACCTGCACTGTGATCGACAAGTCGCTGACATTCCTCGGTTTTTTGGTTTTTCAGTCATATTGCTTGTCTAGTGCAGGAGCAACTAACCAATGGGTAATGTCATATAGTGTAGTCTTTAGGGTAACCTCTAGATGAGCATTCAACAAAACCTTTTTCTTTCTTAGGGTGATGGAAAAATGAATGAATGAACATGTGCACAAATCAGAATAGGAACATCAGTTAGAACTATTGTCTAAGGCTGTCTGGGGCTGACCTTGGCAAATTCAACCAAATTCAAATTCAATCGAAACTACGGACAAAATTCCTTTCGTTTTAGGCCTAATAACTTTCTGTTACAATTGTCACTGTAGACAAGCATAGCACGATGCAGGTATTATATGTTTCTCAGGGTTCCCCTCCTACCCTCCCTGAGTTCCCATAAAAGTTACTTAGCCAATCAAGTCCCTCTTCTGACAGTTAGACGAGCAGATGGCATAAGCTGACTGGGAGTGGAACGGGTCAGATATTAAAATGGAGACCTAAAAACAACATGTGTTTTCACTTTTACTAAGCACTCTTTGACAAGAGTAGGACTAGTTGATTTAAGCTAAATAACTGTCATTAAGGCCCCAGTGACTGCAGTCTAGAGACCAGTTGGTGGCAGCCCAGCAACCACTATTTGCAAAGGAAAAATGTGATTTCCAAAACCAGTTGGTTGAGTGGTTTCACTGAAAACCTCCTTGTAATTGCTTTTACAGTTCATTTACACAGCATCTTAGGGGTTTGATTTTGTTTAATTCAGTTGTAAAATATTGGGATGATACCACTATAAATTAATTGGATGTAGTATATTACTGTGCTTCCTCTTACATCTTTATGTTTCTCCACTAGCCTCGTTAGTCTCTCCACCAGGTGGGTGACATAAATGACATCCATGACATCGGTGAAGTGCGCTGCCCTGCTGGTGAAGGCCACCAACTGCTGTCCAAAAGGCTGAGCGTTGGTCGTATTAATAGGTATCTGGAAGAGAAATCAATATATTGTGTAGTATGCAACAATTTTCAGAGAGAATGAACATGACGGCTTGTTATAATAATTCCACGAAAACATCACATAGTTGAAAAAATGAATAAAATGAATGAAAATTTCATGGAATTTGTGTAGTTTTGCAAACTTTGTCACTTTAATGTAGGAATCCTTTGAGTAGACGTTAGACTAAAACAGCTTTCATATAAATGTTTCATACACAGATCTGGAAATACCTGCAGGCTACAGGTGAATCAAAGCAGTTGGTAGTTTTCAGGGAATATGAACTTGAAATCTTGCTGTTAAGAGTAAGCTGGAAATTTCTAAATAAGGATTGATTTATGGACAATTTTTAAAAAAAAGAAACAGAATCCACAAATGAATCCTGTTTCCCAGCAGTTCTCCGCACTAGTTCTTCACTAATGCTGATACCTGGGTGAGCTCATGCAGCACACGGGTCAGTTCACTGGCATAAGGGCACTGAGTGTAGTCCTCCTCAGCCCACCGCCCAGCACGGTCGCAACGTCGCCACGCCTTCTTTTCCGCCCGGCTCGAGGGGTGAGGAGCGCTGCCAGATGGGTGAGGGGCAGAGCCAAAGGTGGCAGGAGCACAGGGTAGGAAGGCCAGGATGCCAGCCAGCGTCTTTGGCCACCTGCCAAAAAATATCAGAAATATCAGGATCTACACAAACGGCAGCAGATGGCAATTTCATACTCCCTGTACTTAGGGAAGTATTAATTTGCATAAATGATTTACAGCTAGGCTTAATCATTTTGCAGATGACTCCCAGATTCTTGACTGTGAAACATGCGTCTGTCTTATTAATGACTTCTGAATTAATTTTACTTACTAACTTTATTAATGAAGTTTATCGCCTTTTCGCTTGGTGCAGTGAAATATTTGTTTTTGTTAATCACAAAAGGCATTTAAAGGCGTAGTCAACCAGCTTTTTTGTTTACGTGTTCTCCCCTGTGCCTGTGATGGTTTCCTCTGGCTTCATCCCACATTTGAGTATCCAAAGACATCCACATTAACCTCGTGTGGCTCCAGATGTGTGAAAAAATAACTTGTGTGATGTCGTCACAGTTATTTTGGGTATTTTTAGCATCTTGCAGACACGACAGAATAAATACTCTCAAGGTGATCTTCTTAAAAGCTGGCTTTGTGGAGTGGCACAGCTTGACCCATACAAGGGCCTGAAAGTCAGGATAGCTCATCCTCCACTCTGTTCTGAACTGTTCATGTCAACTTCCACAACATTTTGAAAAAGTGTTACAAAATCACCTGCGTACCCCATTTAAACATGCACCACAGTGGCAGATGGAGAATGTCAGTGAAGGATTTATATTTCAAGCAGAAACCTGCTCTTGCCTGTTACTCCTAAAGGGAAATTCAAATTAAGTGTTGTTCTTACGGTAATACAAAGTTCACTGAAGACTCCTCTGGAGCAAGAAATGAGACTTTCTCAATAATGTCATCAAGAACCAAGTCCTGGAGCTGCTCTACTGACCAACCTATGATAGGGGCTAGTGTGATTTTACAGTCAAATGGATCATTTCCATTTTCTGGGTAATGCCTGTTAGTGTTTCAATAAAATAAAGCTCATTAGGGTGTAAAAAGGCAGCCAAACATTCACAGTCCAGGACACTAGCCTGTATTTCACAGATAACAAAAGAACTCCAGGTTTTGTTTCTTGGCATCACTGTATATTAAAGGTCTGTGTTTCTGTAGCCTTAGGAAAGAGTGGTTTGTGTTCTCACATATTGATCAATTTGTCAGCAATCAAAGAAGGAGCATGTGTCTCATGTTTATGGTTTTCTGCTAGAGGCAGGATCCGAATTGTACTTCAGAAAATAAGCTGAAGAAATTTTTAATGTGAAAACAAACACTTTTGACTTCATCAAAATTAAAATAAAGGAGCAGTGCTCTCAGGAGGCTAGTATCTGTTCTGAGGGTAGAGACCTGCCATCACATTACTCCCCACCCCATTCTCTTTACCCCCACCTCTCGTCATCCACATTGCTGCTGCTGCAGCAGCTACTTAGTAATAAATGGCATTAATTTCGCCCCCAACAAAAAAGGGGGCTCATTTTCCAGCCCATTACTCCAATGCTCCAGCAGAAACAAAGCCTCTGTGCTTGCTGCACTAGAAGTGGGCTGTAAAGTACAGCAGCTACAAAAGAGTGTACACGACAACAGCACACCCACAAGGGAAGAGAGGTGGAGGGTGTGCGTGTATGTATGTGAACAGATACAGCTTTAACGTGTTTACATGGAGTCGAGGACAGCGAAAATGGAGGGCAAAGCAGATGTGTGGTGTTTTTCTTCTTTCTATGTGAGACTTTAGTTATTCATCTTGTTCTCTATAGTCATGATATAAATCTGGACTACAATGAGCCATAATGTGTGTAGGAGTTTTTCTATCGCACATAACAATTATTATTAAATAATATGAACTGTCCAGACTCTGCTGTACTAGTGAGCCAAACTTAGAGGAAGGCACACTAGTTGTAAGATGAAATGAAAAGCAGCATGACACTACCTAAAAGTACCTCGACTGGGCACTCTTTAGAGGGATAACAATAGAGTGAGTTAGTTCTGTGATTAGAGTATTAATTTTTATAACATGCTACTTTATAACTGGAAATATTTCTTGTGAAATAAATAATAGTGGGGTTAAACTATTGCTTTATATATCAGGAGCTTTGAAAACCAGTCCATTGACGCCAAACACAAGAGATGCCAAACCAAAGTACATTGCACAAGCAGATTGAAGGAAATGGTTTATTTACCCAATATTTAGAAGAACTTTTATTATTTATTTTCTTTATTAGTTGAAAAGGCCAATATTAACTCCACTGTCATGCAGAGATAGAGTTACAAACTACAGACAGTTAGAACTGAAGAAGCTTCTCAGATGAGATGTGTAACGTCTTCAAGCAACTTAGCGAAGTCCAGACGCTTTTCTTTCCAAGCTCCTTAGACTACGATGATCTGGATGACTGAGAACCTTCACAGACATACAGACAGTTAGCTTAAATAAGCAAGGTTAAGCTAACTGTTAAGCTAACCTAGCAGCCATTCCCCAACTCTCTGTGAATGGTACTCATGGCCATTGATCAGTGGTCTTTGATCAATGGGCTTTGATCAGTGGTTGTTGATCAATGGTCATGATCATTTGCATATTAATGATCAAAGGACTGACCTCGCAGCCCATTGTTCATTCAGTGGGCTGGTTTCAGTAACTGTGCAATGTACTGTTTATAAGATTGGGGAAACCTGCAGTCAGCTGAGACTGAAGAAGTCACTTGGATGAGTGACGAAACGTTTCTCCCACTGAAAACGCTACGTCCAGATGAACAGAATCAACCTTTGGGACTAACCTAGCTAGGTTAACAGTTAACAGAACTGCAAAAGCTGGTTAAGCTATAGGTTTATAGGTTATTACAGTAATCAGTTTGTCAGTTAAGATGGATTTTATTATCTTTGAAAAGAGCAAGGCTGATTGTTTCCAGCCATGTCATTCTAAATCCCAAGTTGGCACATACAGTACTGACACCTCTGAACGCACGTAGTAATACTGTAGCATGAGTATTTGATGACTGGTGGAAAACAATTAATCTTACTCATTCCAATGATAACAAAATTCAACTAATGGGTTGTAAAGGGTGTATTTTAACACAAAACATGATTCTTTACCTAACCAGTTTTGTCCCTAGATACAGGTAAAAGCAAGTGATGCCAGCAAAATAAATGTGGGAAAAGCAGATGTTCTGGACAGCAATCTTCTGGTTGCAGGTAAGGGCCTCCAGATACAGATTTTGTTGGGGTTTATTTTTCCTCCTCGCATGAGAAACATACATTGAAGGGGTATCTGCATGTGTGTCAGAATATATTGATGATGGGGATTGACAAGAAGTGGTGCCTGACCAAGCCACAACCACACAAACACATGAAATGTACCAGTTTTTTTTATCTAACTCTCAAAAATACAGTTACTATTATTTTTAGACCTTTTTTTCCAAATCAACCAGTATAATAAAACTAATCTGCCATTGTGTGTGGTTGCAAGGTCACTCACCTGAAGTCCCCCTTGTTGTTGGTGACTCTGTCAGCAGGGCAGTACGATGCTGACGTTTCCAGAACCACGATTTCCATTTGCTGAGAAGTGTTGCCACGGGAACTGGTCACCAGGCACTCCCAGATTCCAGCAATGGGCACGTTGATGCTGGAAAGAATAACCTCGCTGGAGGAAGAGAGAAGACACGTGAAACTATGAAAATGTGTTTTTAAAATGACATATCCATGAGGGGGTTGTGTCGTTGAACCTCTTCCTATGAGATTTAGGAGAAGTTCAAAGTCCCGAATTACAGCATAGTCGTACATTTGGGGTTAAATGTAGTTTTAGGATTAGTTTTCTCTTGGGGCTTGATTTTAGGGTGCTTTGAATTATTTTTGGATTAGACTAAGGAATAAAGTCAGTCAAAAGGCATAAAGAGTTAAGGTCATCTTAAGAAGTCTGTAGTCTGTAGAGTGCAAAGATGTGTGTGCGCTTGCGTGGTTCACCTGATCTAATTCATTCAAGAGACCTTTGTCCATGTACAAGTATGTGGTAGCTTAAAACGTTGGCTGTGACTTAAGATGATCATTACTCATGCTTATCTTTCCTACTTTGTCACAGCGATTCCTATCTCAATAGAAAATGCCTGATTAAACAAAGAATGGTGAAACAGTGACAAAGAGCCAATGCAGGCCATTTGCCAACGCGACTAATCTTGAGGATTTTACTCGTTATAAAAAAAGCAGAAAAGCCGGTGGAGATGGCTAAGCAACGGGAATAATCACCATGGAAATTCTACCTCCTTAAGAAATGCCAACTGTTTTATTTCCAAATACAATCCAGTTGTAGTCAAATATACACTTTGCTTTGTGTCTGTGTAAAAACCTAATGCCTTTTTTGTGTGTTAATTAAGCTCCATGTGTTCGTAATACACAGTATGCCACTGTATACCCCCACTCGGCCGCATAAAGTTTTTAAATGCGACTTAAGGAACAATGCTGCACAAATGGGAAAGTATTATAGCTGACATGGAAAATCTGAAGTGACAGACTGGACAAGAAACGAAAATCTTTCAGAGTAAAGATGATTAGTGGCTGAGTGGCTCTGATGTGTGAAAGCTGTAATCCCAGAAAACATTTATCAGACGGTGTGAGGAAGGCATTTATTCCGAAAAATGAAATGCCTTCATTTTTTTCTGCTTCTCTCGCTCCTTCTCCCTGTCACCCTTTTTGTCTCAATATGCTTATTAGCAAAATCATTTCAGCCTTCCATGCATGTACTTCAAGAAAGACAAAACAACCATCCCAACAACCAACACATGTAAACATATTCACACATCCCAGCCTAATAGTACAAACAAAAATAGGACAATATCTTCTACACAGTATGAAAAACCTACAAGTTTTCTGCTTCTCCAGCAAACCAAAAAGAAAGAAATCTTATCTTAGAACCAGGTATTCGTAGTACAGTATGTGAAATAAGTAGTACACTAAGTGAAATAATTAGTTAAAATACCAATATAGTTTATGTATTTAACCCTGGTCCACTTTTTTTCAATAGCCTACTTTACTAGCGTAAATAGAAAGACTGGCATTGATGTGGACATATGAGTAAAGCTCAGAATAGCTCATAAAGTCAGTTTTACATTTCAGAAGCCAACTCATTACCACATCAAACGGTAGAATTAGTTTTGAAATTTCAGTTTTCCTACACATTAAATAAAAGAGTTACCATTTTAATTAGTTATCTACAGAAATAACTGGGAATCAATGCATATTAGCTTTCAGTATTTGCGCTAAGCTAAGCTAAATAAAAGATAGATTAAATGTCCGATAAAAAGATTATCACAAATGTTTGAAATAAATGTGCTGTAAAAGCAACCAGTAAAAAGTTTAAGAAGTTACTGTCCTCATCCATAAAATCCCACCACCTGAAGCATGTGTGTGTGTTTACTCCTGTGTTAAACCACAGGTATGAAGGCCCCGTGTCATAAACCCTCTGGAAACCCTGTGCCGTAACCTGAGGTGTACCTTCCTAGAAATATATCTACACATCACCAGTGATGCAGCCCACGCAGATAATAAACACTGGCAACAGTCTGCCTCTTGTGTAGGCTACAGTCCTCAGCTCTGCATAGATTAATGCAAGAGTATAAGTTAAGCAATTAATTTATAATTAGTCAGTAAGCTTAAGAAGTGCAGGTATAGTGATTTCTCTCTGTTTCCAGTTAGCTAAATGAATACTTAACATTTTATTTTCAGGCCTAGTTATCACTAAAAATACAAAAAAGTACAAACATGAAGTGGATGTCATTGTATGGACGTGACTGTTCGAGAACAGATTATAAAAATGCTCTACAAAAACAGAAGCATAACAGGCATAAAACATCTATTTTTATACCATCTTACTTTACCTGATTAGTGACAAATCCCCAGTTGTGCACATACAGTACCAGTTGGCATGGTTTTCAAAAACGTCTTACACAAACATACCGCACATGCTGCTTGAGCATATCTTTTATTAGACTGGTTACTTGACAGCTGATAAGCTGTCAGCTGGTTTAAAACATATTGTCACACTAAAAACAAACATTTGCATAGAGCTGTGAATTTTGTTTGAAACAAAAAACAAATAGGTGTGAATGAACCACAAAACATATTTAAATAATTATAAACTAGCAAGAGTTCGACTTATGTTTAATATATGAACTGCTAATGCAAATAAATGGAAATGAAGAGACCATGCATTAAAATGCAAAATCAGTTCATCAGTTAAATGAGCTATTACTGAAATTAAATCTTTCTACTTTGTGATCTGAATCTACTACAGAGGTGACGCGATCATACAGTAACGTTTCCAAATGAAAACACATTGTGCTTTCATGTGAACTCATCTCCACTGCTACTTGTTTAGAAAGAGGACGAAATCATTGAACGCTGTTAACATTTCCAACATATGACTTTGCTCCAATGGCTTTCTGTGAGCAAGATATGGAAATGAATAAAATGAGTCCTGATTTCATCTTCTGTGTTCCACTGAAGCTCTCCTTTCTGATTGCTTTTCTAAGACGCCCTAAATCAGATCTGAACGCTTGACTGAGATGATGACATTCTGGGCTACAAAACAAATGTGTAGGCCTGTGCCTGGCTCTTTGTTTTTGTACAAGTGTAAATATGTGTGGTGGCATTTTTGTGAGCAAAAGTACATTTTCAGTTGTCTGAAAAGGACCTATTTTTTGCATGTACTGTCGTTATGACAGATCTTCTTACATATACAGTAAGAATGTTTGCATGCCTTGCTGAACCTTACTCCAGGAATAACATACTCCCCAACATGACTGCGATGATTTTACATGCTTATTCTGTCTGACACAGGAAAAAAATCTCACATTTTCAATCACCCTCTCCCTCCCCCTGTCTCTTCTCCAGCCCCACTTAAGCTGAAATGAAGCCCTGTGGAACAGAAAGGATGTTGTGTTAAACTTTGGATGGGCTCTCCATTAAAACCTTCTTGGCACAGTCAAGCCTGTCTTCACAGTACAACAGTTACACAGCATACAACAATGAGGACATGGTGTCTGGAAACCCAATATAAACAGATAATATAGATAAAATATTAGGAGGTATTTTGAAAGCTTCTCAGACTATTTGCACAGGACCTGTATTAAACGGAGGCTGCAGTAATTCATAGATTACTCATCAAACTCTGTGGTGGTTACATTTTGTTTTTACACAGGATAATGAAACGGGGATACACTTGCTGTCTATAAACCCAAAGTTTAGTAAATTGTTTATCGATTTAGCAACCGAGATGGGAAGAGACCCGAGTATTCCAGACCTTCTTCTGTGGAGTATTAAGGTAAAAAAAGTAATATATAATTTGCACAGGACAACGTCCTCATTTCACCCAAAACTGTCTTCTCCCATCCTCCACTTCATCTTGTCCAATACCTCCTTCAGTTTCCATAGGAACCTTTTAATGACTGGGATCACCTGCTCATGTTGCTCATGGCATTGTATTTACTTAAGGAGGACGTTTTGTACTCATTTCACGCTTCACTTTCATTTTTTGGTTTTAGGGGAGTACAATTCAACCTAATTCCTATTTATCTTAGACCCTCTGTGCAGCTCTGTCATCATCCACTATCTGAAAGGAGTTGTCTTGTCCCTTTAAGGTTGTCCTCCCTTTATGTTTACCTTCCTCTGATTGGCTACCCCCCCTAAGCAGAAGGTCTGAATAGGCGGAGCTGCTGCAAATTTTTTTTATGTCTTTCATCGTCAAACAATTTTGTCAACAGTGTCTAAAAATTTGTGGAACCAGGCAGCACTAGTGTAACTTCTAATGAATTAAGTAATTAGTGAATTATAAATTAATAATAATTTTATAATGTTTAATTTAATGTACAGTGTATCAATTTATAATCTATAGTAGTGAGTAGGATCCCTGCCCTTGTAAATGGTGTTGTTGTTTGCATTTATACTTTTACTTTTTTACTTTTAATGAAATATAGTATTTTTTGATATTTCCAAATTGTGAAATTTAATACAATATCAACATCGTTTTACATCATTTTATAGATTAACTTGTGAAGTCAAGTTTACTGTATTTAGGATATATCAGAACTTTAATGTCAGATAAATAACTGTATAAATGTACGTAAGACAAAGATCATTTTATCCATTTTGTTAGGTGAATATTTTTGACTTGTACAGATAAACCATAAATCATGTGGCATACAAACGCACAGTGAAAAAAGTTAAGTTATGAAATTCTCCTTTACTAAATGGATGTATATTTGAACAAGCACGTCAATATACATTATACACTTAATGGGGGCAGACTGGCTGATGATTTTAGTGGTACATATATGGATCATTGACATGGTCCCCTAATGATACATACATTTAAATGCAATGAGCTGTACATAAACACACAGCGGCAGTAGTTGAAATGTAGCTGCATTTCTGAGAAAATGGACCAAGTCCATCCATTCTCTTCCGCTTATCCTTGTCAGGGTTGTGAGAGGGGGCGGGGCTGGAGCCTATCCCAGCAGTCTTAGGGCGAGAGGAAGGGTGCACCCTGGACAAGTCGCCAGTCTGTCGCAGGGTTAACACATAGACACAGACAACCATTCACACTTACATTCACACTTATGGGCAATTTAGAGTTTCCAATTAACCTATCTCCACTAACTGCATGTCTTTGGACCGTGGGAGCACCCAGAGAGAACCCACTCTAACACGGGGAGAACATGCAAACTCCACACAGAAAGACCCTAGCCTGATGGTGGAATTGATCTCAGGACCTTCTTGCTGTGAGACAACACTGCTAACCACTGTTATTATTATTATTTTTGATTAATTCCATCATTTTAATTGTTTTAAAAAATTTGTTTACATGTTTAGTAATAAACACATGTGAAAAATCTTTATTTTGTTTTCCAATAAACAATAATACTTATTCAGGAACATTTTACATGTACTGTAATGGTTGTTACCTGTTACTGCGCCGTACATAACAAGGTCGTAATGAAACATTATATTTATAATATAAATATATCATTCCCTATATACCTATATTATGTAAATATAGACAATAAAACGTTCTAATACTATTAATGTCATTTTGACTTTCAGATCAATCTATTGACCTTGAAGGAGAGGTCAGAGGTCAAATGTGACATGATATTTTGAATCTTTGTCCAGTACTTTTTATATGTTAGCAAGTTATAAGGCTTTTTTTTTCAATTTGTGACCAATAAATCCTTAAATTGACCAAGAGAGCCTTGGTGGATATAACCTGGATTTCAACAGATTGTTAACATGACCTCACTCTAAACCCCTGTAAACTTTTATCAGAATTCATTCAGAACTTTTCAAGCTATTGTGTTTACAGACAAAAAAAAACAAACAAAAAAAAACCTGCTGGTGTGGCATCAATAATAACCTTATCAGGAATGTTTACACAATAGGTGTCACTGCAGCACACAAACACAAACAGATCAGTGTGATAGCAGTTTCACTAAATTAGAGCGTCTCTCTCTCTCTCTCTCTCTCTCTCCTTCTATCTCTAGACATGAATAGTCTGCAGAGGGGACAGTTACATCACTGTTGAACAAATGCCAACTCTCTGAATGCTGGGAAATACAGAGGGAAATACCCCCACCCCCATACACAAAACCTCCCACCCTCACCTCTCCTTTTCCTCTCCTTCTCCCTCCCTCCGTCTCCCCCCTGACTACTTCGCTGCTAAATATTCTGCTGAGGGATGATCACAAACATCCCTGGTGAGCTGCTGCACCCAGAAAAAAAAACACAGAGAAAGAAGAGCAGGGAAACCATGGAGTAGCCTGTTTAGTTTTCAGGGAGGGGAAAAAGGTCATTTTCACATAATGAACATATGAAGAAATCACACCACTTAGTGAAAATCAATAGGGCAGAGGCACACACAAGCCGCACAAAGCACTGACCTACATCCTCAGTAACACTGCACTATTGTAGAGCAGCTCCCCAAGGACTCATTAAGAACATTTACGCTTGTGCACTGATATTTAACAATTTGTTTACACAATGTTGCTTATGAGACTGTAAAGTTTCAATCTGTCCCACCTCAACTCAGCTATGTAGGAAATGTTCCATAACAGCATCATTTGTGAATTTGATTTTGTCAATTTTGAAATGCCTAAATGAGCACATACATGCAGCACACACACACACACACACACACAGGCATAATTCACAGATACTACTCCCACTGTAGCAGCTTCCATCAAATTAGCACCATGTCTTAAACCACTCGATGCACTACACTATATAATGTGGACTGTAAATAATTTACACCTCGTGTTATCGTTGTTTGACTTCATCCAATGTAACTAAGAGCTTTTATTTTTCTTTATTGAGTGAAACTGGCAAGCAGTAAAGTGATGAACCCAGAGGTAAAACCCTACAGTATGTGTGGACATAATCACATTTGGTCTCCTTATCAACTGACGCTGCACAAAAGCTCGTAAACAAAAAGCGAAATCCAGTAAAGAAAACAAAGGAGAGAAAAAAAAGCTACCAAAACAGAAACAGAGACAGAAATTTAAGGAAAACACTGCAGAATGCAATAAGAGAGGAAAGGGATGCTGGTAAAAGTTAAAAGAAATTAAACTTTATGTGCAACAAAATGGAAAAAGAGCTTGCAGAGAGATCACCATTAGAAACACTTTGCCTTCTTTGCCTTCAGTAATACATCCATATCAGGTTTTGTGTAAGATTAGCCTGATTAAAAATGGAGAGGATTAAGGAAGATACATCCAAAGTGTCTGCTGTAGCTAGCTACAGGGCTCTGAAATGTTTGATTAATGAAACATGAATCACAGGCTGGTTCCACTGCTGCTGCTAGCATAGCTAACACTGGGAGTTTGGCCTGACACCATTACTCAGCAGGAGTTTGACCCGCGTCGCAGAACCACCAGGCCTCATGGGGCCCGTTTCTTTGCTGCTACTCACTGTGAGCAATGTAAATGGCTTCACTTATCGGCCCACCTGCTCTAGCGAATGAGAGGCCATGATGACATGGCACAGCATGAAATGAGAGGGAGCTGATAGATACAAAAAAAAAAGAAAAACACAAAACCAAACAAAAAAACCAAACACTTTTCATAATGTTATGCCTGTTTCAATAAGCAAAACACCCTGTCAGGCTTTGAACGTCTACACTGGCTGCCTGCCTGATACTGCCTAAAGCAGGATAAAGCAGAATTTAGATGAGAAAATAGCCGCAAAACATTTTGGGTTCACCTTCAAAGAGGTCACTTCACTGAGGCTTTGGCATCTCTGCTCACACTGCTGCAACGCTGTGCAACAAATCCAGATGAGGGCTTTAAGCTACGCGCTAAATCCTGTGTATTCAGTCTTTCCTCTCTGATGGGGCATGCAGGGCGAGCCTCACTGACTCAGAAGACATTTATCCAAGGTGAACGACACCAACACGGCCTGCGATGACTAATATCTTGTCCACTGTGCTTAAATAAGCATCGACTGCATCTGGCATGTCAAAGGTCAAAACATCAGTTAACTTATTTTCTTTTTCTCTTTTTTGACAAAATGTTTGCAGGGCTGATGAAGTCAAAGCACTAATTCCCCCCCCACACACACACACACAGAGTTCTCTCAGCACTCCACTTTAAGATACAGCAAAGGGTGAAGGGTGAAGTTCAGCCCATGCACAGCAGATTGTTTTTGTTGGCCCGAGCTCTGTTATTCACTCATCAGCTATGGAACTAATGTCTGCTTTTTGTAGGTTTTCTACATGAGGGAGACACTCTCAGGTGCCAAGAGAAACATGACCTAAATAGGTTCCACTTGGAGTAGAAAATTACATTATTTGTGTATACTGGGATAAGAGTGGTGCGTAATTGCAAATGGGGCCCTAATCAGAATGGGAGTGTTGGGAAATTCATCGGGATACTGAGCTGGAAAAGAAATACAAAGTTTTGAGGGGAGGGAGATGGGTTCATGTAGTCTACGGTGATATGGCTGATGAAGCAGAAGGCTGGAACAGACACTGACAAACGTCACCAGTCTGTACAAAACCATAATAGAGGGTTTGTTACATAACGTGTTTTGACCCCTGAATATGCATAATGAGGGCTGAGTGACTTCAAGCCTAAATCACTGTCGCCAGTGAGTTTTCTTTCTCATGAAATCAGTTGGTGAAAGTTGTACTCAGACTCTTTACTTTAAGCTACTGTTTGCAAAGAGTGTTTTGGATTATGGAAGAATGATGTATAACAGCAGGAACAGGAATAAGAATAATGTGTAGTTATTATATTTAATAACCATAATCGATCTGATCTTAATCTGAGCTCACGAATCAAAAGCTGGAGATCAAAACTGTAGATTAAATTCAATCAAACTGGAAAAAAAAAATATCGGGAACGTGGAAAATAAGATTTTGAAATATCATAAATTTGTAAAAAATCAGCACTTTCTCTTCACCATTATAAAAAAATAATAATGATTAAACAGTATAAAATCCTACATTTACTTTTGCATTATTATTCATTCAGGACTTAACTGCAGATACATCAGCTGTAAAGAAAACATTCACATATTTTTAGCTTGAAAAAATATTGCAAAATCATTACTTACCTGGCTTGTTTACACATATATAAGAAACAGTGCTTTAGATTGCGTCACGGCCACATGTACCACTGCGTATAGCACCACCTCTTTCTTTAACAACAGTCTATAAATGTCTGGGAAGTGAGGAGAGCAGCTGCTGGACTTCTATCTGCTCAACAGTCCTGGATCTTCTTCCTCATATTTTTCATGTCATAATGCACCAAATGTTTTCAGCTGGTGAAAACTGCAGACAGGCCCGTTCAGCACTTGGACTCTTGTACTATGAAGCCATGCTGACTTAATAGATTCAGTGTGCGGTTTAGCATGGTCTTGCTAAAATATGCAAGGCATCCCTTAAAAAAACCTCATCTGGATGGGCTCATGTGCTGCTCTAAACCTGTAGAACCTTTCAGCATTGATGGTGCCCTTCCAGATGTGCAGGTCGACAATTTCATAGCCACTAATTCACCACTATACCATCAGAGATGCTGATTTTTTAAATGAGCACTGACAACAAACTGAATGCTCCTTCTCTATGCTCTTCAAAAACAATTTCAAAATTCCGATTTGTGACCACAGAACAGTTTTCTACTTTGTCTCAGTCCATTTTAAACAAGCTTTAGCCCATAAAACACGGCAGTGTTTCTGGATCATGTTCCCATATTGCTGATGAGTCTCAAAATGTGCCTCCAGCTGTTACCGTTTAGTACCATTTACTTTTCCAGCCTTTCGCAATTGAGTTTGTACTTCCATACCCAATTGATACTCCCATCTTTATCAACAAGATGGGACTGAGCTATCGCAGCAGCTGCATTAGTCACCATACTCAACATGTAGTTTTTGCTGTGCCGTCTCATGTCTTGCATGTGTAATGCTTGTGGGCATCCTTCTTCTTTTAGGTGTATCCCTCACCCTTCACTTCTTGAAGAATTACAACCTACACTACCTACACAGTTTAGTATTGCAGTACTTCCACTGTCCCCTTTGTTACACTATTAGAAAAACTTATTGCATATTACATTATGTGTATGCGCATGCAGTTCTGTTGGAAACAAGTGTCTGAGGTTCGATCTTTATTGCAGTTTTCAGTGTTGTAGCAATGCAGGAGCATAGGGGCAATTGGAAAAAGAGGAGACATTCTGGAGAAAACTCTAAAAAAAAGAAAAGTGATGCTGATGCTGAGGTTTATTCTGAGCTGTTATAGCTATCGTTTAGAAGCCCACCAAGTCCAGTATGCCTCCAGCATCAGTGTAAATGAATAAAGAGCTGTGATGATGTCACAATTGGCACAAGTGACAACCGTTGCGGTGACCACAAATGAGGCTTAAGGAACATTTAAGACTGGTGATTAATTTTACTAGTTAATATGCTAGTAGGTAGTTAAATCCATAATGCATTACAATTTTAAGCTGATTATACTGTATTTGGCATGTAAAATCTTAATCTGCAATACAAGCTGCACTATCCGCCAAATAGTGTTTAGCGGATAAAAAAAAGTACAATATTTCTCGTTAAATTGTAATTAAGAACATATAAAGCAGGATGATGTCAAACTATTCAAGCTCAAGGACCTCGGAAATGTGCCAGGATTTGGTAGCACTTCCCTGTTACGACTCTAAGCCCTGAGAAGAGAGTGACAAAGTATTGTATTGATCCCTAACGGTGTACACCTTGATTGAAATGAACCTAAAACATTCATCACCACTGAGACACAAAGACACCAATACATCACTAAAAGCAACCACACTACCTTTAATCTAATTATCTCACAACAGGGATCACAGAGAACGATTATTCACCACTGAGTTTGCACATAATAAAAGAAAACAAACCCCACTGACTATCAGTGGTATTTGCAGCAGGGGAAACTGTATACCTTCCCAGTAATGGAGCGGAAAAGTAGCTGGTGCTGCTGCTGCCAAACACACCACACAACAAGAGGCGTTCTGGCCCCGTTAACACTGGGAAATATATTTCTGTCAGCACTCCATCAATATTTATGTTAGAGAGGCCAAGTAAGAAAAAGGCAGCAGTTAAAGCAATCGGCAGCAATGTGTTCTTGTGTCTGAGCCTGTTGCCACGGCATTACGTCAAAAACATTAACTGTAACACGCAAACAGAGGAGTGCATGCGCACGCCCATGACACAAAGCAGGCCAGCACTAAGGCAGCAAAGATGGGAAGAGGACAGAGGTTTGAGGCAATGTCTTATATCAAAAAATAAAAATGTTTAAAAATGCACAAAAGCCAGTGTTGCTGCTTTAATTTATCACTGCAATTATGATTCAGCATCTGTTCCTCTTAGCGTGTAAACAGCTAGTGCTCGGGGAGCGGCTGGACGGCCAACCTCTAGAGACGGGCCGCGGATTGCTCTGAGGTGTTGGCACCGTGCCAAGCCAATTTTGCCCTGTCCTTTCAGATCCTTATCAAGGGCGGCAATAACAAAAGGTAAATTACAGCCTCTATGAGCGAGTGAGAGATCGAGAGGAAGGGTTTCAGCGTGCGCGCGTGTGTGTGTGTGTGTTTCCGCACGCATATTTTACATCTGTTCCCGTGGAAGTGGCTGTGCTGCATGAGTAAACACATGCATATTCTGACGAAACTCCTCATGCATCAGCATATTTGTATGTGGATTTTGACTGCGTGGGCTTAGTCGGGCTCTGACTGTGTAAATGTGGGTCAGTGCAACAGGGCAGTCAACAGCTAATCAGACATTAGATTCACTCCCCTATCCTTTTTGCACACCTTGTGAGCAGGCAGCAGTCGTGAATGAGGGTTTCTTCCACGTAGATGCCTCGGTCTTCCTGCGTGGTCACGATGTGCCCATTATGACGCCACAGCAGCTCCACTGATGGGTCCAAGTAGGAAGCGGTGCACTGCAGGGGGAGGCGGTCACCGTGGAAAACAAGCTGCCTCCGAGAGGGGATGAGCTGAAACAGGGGCATCTCCAAAGGCCCATCTGGAACACGAAGAAGATTTAAAGCAGAATGGTGAGCTTGTAAAGCTTCCTTTAGCTTCTTTGAGACACGAAAAAAAGCCAGAATGGAGATTTTCAGGGAATGGAAGTTCTACAGACTCAGCATCACATATGTGGATTCAAATCAGGCATCAGGTCTTTCCACACATTCCACCACAAACACAAGCATTCTTGTCAGGAAATCCACCCACACGCACACACAAGCACAATCATGCCCCTTAAAATATTATAAACACACAGAACCTTTTGTCAAGGTCACAACCCTCCCCCATCTTTCACACACTGTTGCTGTTGCTCAGCGAAACCAACAGGAGCTGATAAAGGAGGACGGCCTAGAGTGCTCCCCTGGACTCTCCTTGACACCTAAAATTTTCACATAGGAAGCTGACCATAATGCCAGCAGCTGGCCAGGTCAACAGGCCTTTTTGCCAAAGATAAAGGGCTACAACTGGGAGGAGATTAGAAGCCATAGTGTTTAGTCTAGTGCCAGAAAAAGGACCTGATTTTTGAAAAATGACTGATTTAAGCATACTGTTGAAATATGATATGCAACACAGTGTAATGTCTCTAATCATACTGAACCCTTGGAGATCAGCGCTGTCTATTTTGCAGGGCAAGGAATGGTGCCTTGACAGCTCAGTGTACTACACTGGGAATTCTCTCAGAGCTTGAGACAATAAAAGAACGAAGTTAAAAAAATCATGTAAATACAAACATAATGTAATAAATAGAAAATCAAGGTATTTTATTTTTATTCATGTTCCTTGCACATGCTCCAAATAGCAACATAAGCAGGCACTTTGCCTGCATTGTGTCTTTAGTAATAAGTTATATATGCTGAAAGCACTAGACACACAATTCAATTTGTGGCTCATAAACCCTTTTTATTGCTCGATGAATTGGTTTGAAAGAGGAAAACAGTGAAAGATCCATGTTGGGTGGTAGCAAAAGGTCTAAGTTCACAAGCTGACATTTCCCTTGAGTAGCCTTGAGTAGCTAGCAATATTACTTATTGTAACATAGAACCCACAGGGCAATCACAGTTATTAACACAAGCAGAGCATTGACCTCAGCTTTCTACATAAGTAGTTTATAATCATAGGTGTATAATTAAAAGTGACATGCTTTCGAGAGTGACTTTAAAAACTGGTCACTAATATCGCCTCCTCCACGGTGACATCTCAGTGTAATTGCTTGATTACCCTGTTAGATTGTCGAGACTCTATGACAGTAGTGGCAGATGAGGCTTTGCTATCTCCTCTGCATGATACACAGCAGAAACACCATGGGGGCCATTGACTGTTGACTAGTCTGGTGCTGACACTGTTGAAACATCACTTTGAGGCAAGGATCAGAGTGTGGCTGCTTGCCTTTGCCCACTGGACACTGTCAGAGCAAAATGTAATTGTTGGCTGTGGGTTTGGGAGTGTGTGTAGGACAACCAAAGGAACTCAGAGACAGGGAAAGAGACATAATTATATGTGCAAGAACTAGGGGCATGTGTACTGTAGCCGAGTCTGTGAAAAGAAAAAAAAAAACAGTAGGATGCCTTTGAATTAGCAGTGCCTTAGCACCAGATTATATGTATGCATCTTCTTTTACATTCTATGTGAAATATACAATTGTGGCCAGAAGTTTACATACACTCATCATGTGCATGAATGTAATGGTAATTTGGAGCTTCTAACAATTTCCTTTAACTGGTATTTTTCCAGAGTGGAATAATTGCACAGCAATGGTCTTTAATGATTAAAAAATAATAATTGGGTGCTCATGTTTGATTTTATTTAGGAATTTCTCTAATCTACACAGGGACAAAATTATTCATAGAGGCTCAAATGTATACATACACTCACCTTAATGTTTTAATAAGTGGTGCTGAAGGTTCTACAGTGTCTTTTAACTTTACATGGCCAATGCCAATTAACTTTTCATTCAAGACTACAACTGGTAGATTCTCTTTGCAAGCATGAAAATTACTTCTTTGACAGCACTCATTGGATTCACCTATGTTCTGAAAAATGGGAAAGTACAAGAACCTTAGTGAAGATCTTAGAAGGAAAATTGTAGATTTACACAAGTTGGGAAGGTCTTTTGGAGCCATTTATAAAACACTGCAGATTGTCAATTGCAGGTAAGTACAAGTTATTCAGATATGCCAAGATCTGGAAGATGACTCTAACTGTCACCCTCAGATGAGGGGAAAATTGGTTAGGATGTTCAGGAACAACCCAGGATCCACCAAGGCACAAGCCCGTCATGAACTGGAGAGCCAATGGTAAAAATCAAGTTAGTATGATTCTAATCATCTTGAAAGTTTATATTTGATCTTCAACCCAGGCTAATCCGTAGTGCTGGTAGTGTGTCATTATGTGTTTTTTGTCCAGGAATATTTTTACTACACTGGCAGTTTGTTGGGATCATTGCAATGCTATATAATGAAGCCATTGGCAGTTTGACAAATTTCAGACGATACTGCATGGTGCACCAAAATCTGATGGGACTTTTCTGCGTTCATAACTCCATCGGTTTAGACGACATCAGCTGGCTAAAATGCAGCCATCACCTAGCTTCCACCATGTTTATCAGATGGCTGTAGACACTCACTATTGTACCGCTCTTCTTGAGCTCCTCTCTAAAAAAGACCATGGAGCGGCTTAGTTTGGCAAAGTTACATCTAAACAATACACAAGAATTCTGGAACAATGTTCTTTGGTGCGATGACACCAAGATGGAAATCTGTGGACATACTGCACAGCGTCACGTTTGATAAAAACCAAATCATTGAGCCAATCATGAACTCCTCTGTGTATCAAGGTATTCTAGAGTCAGATGTGATGCCTGAAAAACAAAAGGGTCAAGCTGTTGCAATGGTAAAGTCCAGACCTCAAATTCTACTCGATTAACATACTGTAGTGCGATTTTACATCCCTGTAAACTGCAACTTGAATGCTTACCAAGAGCATAAACAACAAAATGGTGATTCGTCTTAGCTTTCTGGTGTTTGATTTTAATAAGCATTTTACATTTATATTAAAGCCTTCTAGCTTTTAGTAGAAGTTAATGTAGAAGTCACTTAAAATGTGAAAGTCCAAGTCAAAGAGAGTGAGCAAGACAACAGAAGCTTCAGCCGTCTTGTGTCAGCAGGAGTTGTGTCCTGGTTCAAGTCATTCAGAGCTCTTGCTGCTGCATCATTCAAATGCAAATGCAATTCATCAATTTAAGAAATCATCCATCCATCCATTTTCTTAACTGCTTATCCAATTCATGGTCGCGGAGGGGCCTGGAGCTTATCTCAACTGTCAGTCCACAAGAGGAGTGGTACACCCTGGACAGGCCACCAGTCCATCACACGGCTATCTGAGCAATCATTTTAATTTAGCAATTTTTAGCAATTTTTAAAATATAGACCAACCTCCATATCCCCCATTTGTTATGGATCAGTGCCCCTCTAGAGGATTTATTTTCTTTATTGCTACATTTACTTTATTCATGCACAACTGAATTGGATTTGAATCCACACTAAAAATAAAACAAAATAAAACAAGCAGATATTCTCAAACTGATACTCATACTGTCTGTTTGTATAGTCACTTCATTATCCCTTTCTCAAAGCATCTGGTTTTAAAAGAGGTGCATGACTGAACTTCAAAGACTTGTATGACAGACTATCTTGAGGTATATTTCATGATATTTTTGCATCATTAAATTATTGGAGTCACACCACAGGCTAAGAGACATAGTGCTGCACGTGAAATTCAATTTAATGACATGATACCCGTGCAGTTGCACTACTGTGTCATCATGCAATAAAAACCGCTACAGAAAGCAGGGTCTTGTTGGGCAGTGTATAACATGCTGCGTTAGTTTTGCACGTTATGTCTGGGCTGTTGTGCTCCTCCTACCAGCGTTAAAGAACCAGGAGTCCATCAAACAGACAGCCCTGACCCCAACACAGGAAGCACCTGATCTCCTAAGGAAGCCACGTGCACTCTTCCGTTCCCCCTCATTTGCAGGCAGCACCCGACCTGTATCTCCGGAGGGACGAGAGCTTGTTGCTGGAATGTATGGTGTAAACATCTGCAACCCATCAGGCAGGAGCCGTTGGAGAGAGAAACAAATTCGTCCGTAGTGACAAATTTTCATAAAAACAATGAGGGGATAATCTCACTTTAAGCATACTTTTGATTCCATGTTTGAATATTATTATATTCCAGGTCATCATTTTTCTTGATAACAAGAATATGGTATCAGGTGCTGAGTGATATTCACGTACTCAGATGTACATTGCTGGAAAACATTCCCTTACAAACTGTAGCCATATGAAAATAGCAATCATCAAATTACATTTAAAATATGACTCTTAGAGCACTACACAAGTTAATGGATAAGGTACTGTAAGATAGAGTTGTACTGAGGACAAGTGTATGGAGCCAAGCATGCCTGAGAGCAGGACTTTATCATTGTAATCCCATGATGGATGCTTTAGGGCCTAAAAGCAGTGCCTCCTGTCCTGCCACTGGATTCCACTCATGGCTCTTTGTCCACTGACTATGCAGAATTACCCTGTAATTGGTTTGGCTTGTTCTACGTAAATGAAAAACACATACAGTTAGGATTACATAGAATTACTCCAGAATGTCTGCATTGCAGTGTCTGGATGCAACTGCAAAAATGCAAACTGTAGGGTAGAGATATGTACTCTGCACATGGGCTACATTAGTTTTTTTTTTCCTTCTGCAAACTATTTCACATCGTGCATACAGTGCATCTCAATGTAATGTCCCTTTGCATTACATATACACATACACACACAGACATACACCAGCACTAAACAATGATTTTTCTCATTCCAGTGCAATATCCCCTGTGCGAGCCAGATGTAAGGAGAAGAGGAGGATGATTCTATCACATATGAGATACAATTCCCCTGTGGACAGCAGCACAGAGCAGGGAGATAGAGGAACGGAGGGAAGACAGAGGGAGGCAGGGGGAGGCTGCCTGTCTGTAACCAGTCTTTCAGGAAAGAAAAAAGAAAGCAAAGACTCGTGGATTTCTCTTCACTGTTGCTAACAGCTTCCAGTCAGTAAAGAGAGCATTTTTATCTGCTTAAAGAACTCACTTTGATGCACCCACTGCTGATAGACAACATATCTGTCTTAATCGTTTAGCCTTTAGACTCATATTTGGTCTTTAAAGGTCCAACGTGCATGCCAAAATGACTTTTCCACAAATTTAGCAAGCTCCCCAGACAAAATTTTGAACTCCAGCAGCATGCAGTGCAATCTGTTTCCTCTATGTAGACATTTTTGCACTTTGCAGTTACAGTTACAGTATAGCCTTCAACCACTGGCTTCAACAGAGTGAATAGCAGGTTTTTCTGAAGGTCCTTTGGCATCAGTGTATGAGTCAGGGAAAAGAATAGAGCGTTTATTATTATCTGAGGAAAAGAGAAATTAGAAAATCTTGTAGCTCCTTCCTCCTTTTAGGGATACCGATGCCGGATTTACAGATGAACGAGCGGTGCCTAACAGGCCAAAGACCACACAAAAACACCTTTATGAGACAATCTTTGCCTGCAATTTTCTGTCGACCAAATTTGCACTAAATCACTGGCTCATGTTAAGCTTGTCAAACAGTTCACAGTAGGTGGAGAGATAACAGCGGAGGGGGAAACCTATCATCCAAATAGCTCCACTCAATCGTGTTTTCATGGGCGAAACACTTGAAAATGCAGCGTTGGTGACATTAGAGTTTCTTGTTATGAGAAGTCACCAAAAGCAACCCTGAAAATGTAAAGCTGTCAGACAGCAAAATAAATACAAAAATAATAATTTTATGAACTTTTAAAAATAGGTTGGATGATGCTAGTTTGTTTCTCATTATCAGAATATGCTGAAATGCTTATAAGACTGCCCTTATTGTGCATCCTGCAACTAATTCTTATATATTGATATTTATTTATTCATTCAGTCATCACAGACTACACAGAATGCGCAAAACAATTTATATAGGAACCACAGCTACATTACAAATAGTGACTGAACATATGTACATATGCTTGGCCTATGTTCTTATCATTAAAGCTACCCTATGTTCCATGTAGAAAAAGAAAAAAAGAAATAAGAGCAACAAGAAACAGACAGACAGCAACAATATTGTCATAAGGAACCCACCAAAATATATTTTAGCATTCTTTTAAAGGCCCAAACCATTTTTATATTGATGTCAACATCATTCCACAGTTTAACCCCAAAAACTGAAATATGTCTTTGTTTAGTCTTTTGTCTTTGCTTTTTTCCCCCTCAAATCGTATTTACTCTCCTGTAGTGAAAAGAAACTTTATACACAGTTTGGGAGTGACTTTTTTCTTTAGATTTTGCTTTAAACATCGTTTAAAGTAAACCAAATCATTCCTTTTCATAATATCGGACTTTCAAAACAGTGGCTCAGTGACCCACATTGCTTTTTCTTTGTAGCATATCATGCATCGTTTATGAAGACCCAATGAGACTAAAAGTGGACCTCAAATCAGAATATCAGAGTGCAGTCTGGATTGTAGATACCAAAGCAAAAACAAATGTATTTTATTAATGTTACCTTTATATGTGTAGCATTACTTAAGCAAACTTGTTTCACTTCTGTGTCTGCACATCTGTTTTGTTGCCCTTTCTGGTCTTTGTTTCACAGTGTGTGCAGACAGACGTGGAAAGGAGAGGGCAGGGGAGACCAGCAACACAGCAGTAGTCTGTCATCATGGTGATGGGCTTAACAGGTAGCTCACAGCATAGCATGGCCACTCAGAGTATTTACAGTGCTATCTTGTGTTGTAAATTTGAAGGTAAGCGGAGATTTCTTTTCAGATTATGGTGCTCCAGCGCCACATCCAAGTGCCCTTTGTTATGTGGTACATCGCACTTTAGTTCATTTGCAAGTACTAAAAAAACATGATAACTCTCGTCCAAAAGAAACTGAGCTATATGCTGTCACTGCTCTGTCTTTATAATTATCAACAATGAAATTGTGTCCCGCTAAAAAAAATAATACTTTTCACACATTTTCTCCCTGTAAACATCTGTCAGACAGTCAATTACAAAACTCAGAGACCTGCTGGCTTTCATTCTGGCCTTGGACTGAAAAACTAATTTACGCCTGGGATGACAGGTGGACTCAATTAATTAAGAAATTAACAAAAGTGCTAATTAAATGGAGCATTATTTGGGGACTGTGGGATATCATTTTGCAGGGACAAATTCAGTGCTACAACTAATGCGAGAAACTGCTGACTCACAGTTTTATTTACGTTAAATAAAACATTGCAGCCCTCTCCAGTTACTTGGAAAATGAAGTACACTTAGAATTTATATAATATTTTGCTTCACTTTTTTAAGTTATGAAAAAAAAAGATGCTAAATTTTGAGTCACGTAGTACAACAATTTGACAATGTCAAGTGTGTTTGAGTAAAACATGTTTTACTAAAACATCATAATCATACAGCCATAATTAGCAGTGTTATGTCACTTCTGCCATAAAACTTAACCTCACTGTAGATTCTTTGTTTCACCATCTGTGTTCAAGCTGCTAAAATACGTGTCACGTAAGTAATAAAATAAATGTATGTGTGTTTAAATACAAATCCCTTATTATTACTTTAAAATGGTCCTATATTAATTTCTATTTCCATAACTTTATCCTTGGACACAATAATAGTAGCTCCTTAGAATTTCAAAGTAATTCTTTTTTACCTTATACTTGGCCTTAGTGTCCCATTAGCCTGTCCTTTGTCAGAAACAAGACATTTACGTATTTATTTCTTTTTTTATTTCTTTATGTTTTATTTAGTTCCTCCCTCTGTAAGGTTGTAATTGTTTTAAGCCAACTTTCAGCCAAAGCTGTGTGCATGAGATGGCCATATTAAAGACAACCCATCATTTTTATCATAGATATCCAAGAGTAGGGGGAAAAAAAACTATATGAACTGGGGTTTAGTGAGGTGTTGCAAACAGAAATGACCACAAACCACATGACGTTAATGTCTCAGCCATTTTGAGCGTGTGATATTTATGAGGTTCCAGCCACACAGGCCTAGCTGGTCAACCACCATCTGGGAACCACCAGTCCCAAGGGAAAAATGTCCATTCCCCAACTGGTTGGTGAGTGGTTTCTAGATGTCACTGGGAATCTGATTGCTAAAAAAAAAGTTCTAGCGAGTCATCAGTGACCTCCAGTCTCCACTCACTCACATAGTTGGTAGCAAAAAATCTGTATTCCCAACCAGTTGACAAAAACTTCCTTGTGGTTGCTTTGGTCAGTAGCAGATTGTGACAGTCGCAGGCTAACTTGTCTATAAACACTTGCTAGCTATTCTTGTGAAACTGAAAAGTACAGCACAAACTGAAACATAGTGCCTAGTGGGGCAAACCTTCTCCATTTCCAACTTGCACCACACTTTCTCAGGTTTTACTACAGCTTAGCTAGTAGTTTGTGAAGTGCTTGCAGTCAAGTTGGCATCTTCCATGCAAACTACAGCAACCACCGCAATCTGCCAGCAAATAAAGTATTCACGGGGGGGGGG
>VUQG01044688.1:0-16527 GCA_015106755.1 Etia nguti | reverse complement strand
CGGTGCTGAAGTGCCTGGTGAAAATACAGCATACTGTTACAGTGTTACAATGTTACAATGCGCCTGTGTTTGGACTTTATTCATCCAACACGTATTTGATGTCATAACAGGAAAAACGGGTCTAGTTGCTGAGTGCATGTATTATGGTCACTCACTGGCAGGACTTCCAACCTACTGTGTGTGCTGCATAGATATTATTAATGTCATTTTCTTCCTACAACAAGCCAAAATAACTGCAGTGAAAACAGCCAATAACTGACTTTTACCACTGCATCGATGCTCTAAACTACAACAAACAAGTGACCCAACCATAGAAAACCGAATGGATCACGCCATTATACTGTACACATGTATGTTTCACTTACAGTACTCTGAGAGCAGCTAGGTGTGTGAAAAGTCCCATGGTCAGAGTGGAGAAGATGTTCCCAGATAAATTCCTGTTTGTGGGAAAAACACACACACAGAGAAACAGATCACTCCTCACACACAAAAAGGCTTAACTACAGTTTTTTTTTTTTCATACATTACTGAAGCCATATCAAAAATATCCTCTACAGATTTGGTGTATACAGAGCATAAAGAGGTGCAAGACATGTTTCCAATTTTAGGGGATTACTCACAATTTCGAGAGGTTACCCAGATCGAGAAACATTTCAGGGGAAAGGCAGCCAATCCTGTTGTTGGACAGATCCCTATATGAACAAAAAGGCAAAGAGAAACAGGCTTCTGTTCATATAGTGAATTTTGCTGATATTATTGTGTCGAACGAGTGGGAACAGGAGCCAACTGGAAAGCAATATGTCTGTTTTCATGGCTGCTTGAACAGAGAAGTTAAACAGCTGTAAAGCCTATTCAACTTCCTGGAATATTTGTCCTGACCTTTTACTCGTCACATAACCATTGTTGGCACACAGAGCACGAAATGCACAAACATGTGCAAACGCATTGGGCTTCCATGTGCGAGTGGCTGAGCGCTGTCGCGTCCGTGGCTCTGTGCCCTCACACTCTGTAATTAAAGAGCTGCTTTGCAGGAGCAGCTGTGGGAAAATAAGCAGAGCACTCGAATAATCACCAGTTGGGGAGCACTTAAATTAGCACTCGCTGCTCTGCGAGCCTTGCGCACACGCGCCCCGAATCAGCGCAGCTAACTCACTGTTTGCATCCATGCCAGCCCAGATCCCACTAACTATCAGGCTGCAATCATGTCACTCATTCCCTAAGCCTATATGTAGAAAGGATGAAGGTAACCATTGAGAGAATTGCCCAAAGAGAAGAAATCAGCGAAAACCACAAACAAAGGAAAGCTCAACTATGATACTGCATTTGCTTTTTGAATATTTGCCTTCCAATGAAGTCTGTAAAACATTTGAAATGTTGCTGTAACTTTAATAGAAGCATAACTTTAATCGAAAAAGGGAAATAAGAAGAATTCATTTGATGTAAGCATAATGCCATTTTTAACTTAGTAACATTCAAAGTTTTCAAAATTGCTATGTAATTTTTATACACAGAACGTTTACTCACAGGCAATAAAATACACCCTGGTGACTATATATAGTCTTACTTACAGGCATTGTAAAAAGAAAGTACACCTTCTGACTAAGTACACTCCATGATTCAGTAGCTTCAGTAGCAGTAACCACCTTTAGCAGCAACAATGTAAAGTAATCATTCTCTGTGTGACTTTATCAGTCTCTCACACTGTTGTGGAGGAAATTTTGGCCCACTCTTCGTTAACAATGTTGCGTCAGTTTGCAGGACATCATTTATACATGGCTTTCTTAAGGTCATGACACAGTATGTCAAGGTTGAGACATGGATTCTGACCGGGCCATTGCAAAACCTTGATTCTTGGTTTTTTCAGCCATTCTGTTGTAGATTTGCTGGTGTGCAGTGCTTTAGCTGTCATATAGATGACCTCACATTTGACTACACAATACTTTGGTATTCAGAAGAATTCGTGGTCGACTCAAAGACTGCAAGGTGCCCGCCGAGGTCCTGTGGCTGCAAAACAAGCCCAAATCATCACCCCTCCACTACTGTGCTTGACAGTTGGTATGTGGTGCTTGTGCTGATATGTGCATTTGGTTTTCAACAACTGTGGTACTGTGGTTTATGGCCAAAAATCTCCACTTTGGTCTCGTGTGTCCAAAGGACATTGTTCCAGAAGTCTTGTGGTTTGTTCAGATGCAACTTTGCAAACCTAAGTCGTGTTGCTATGTTCTTTTTAAAGAGAAGAAGTTTTCTCTTGCCAGCCCTTTAAAACAAGTCATTCTTGTTCAGTCCTTTTGAATGAATGAATTTTAGCATTTAGCATGCTAACTGAGGTCTGTAGAGTCTGAGATGTACTTGGAAATGGCCTGACATTCAGCACACTGCATTTATACAGGTGCTCACACTTGCCGGTATGGAAGCAGTAAGGGTGTTATGTCATGTGTTGTTGATGATCTGAGGTTGCATTTTTCAGACCTGGTAAAGTCCTAAAACCAGCCAGTGGCAGTTAGCATGCTAGCAGAGTGCCGCGGTTCACAAGCTCAGTCAACCCTGTAATCCTCATCCTCATCTCGGGAGGTTGCAGCAGTCCGATTGAGAGTGTTCCAATGGTAGATAGTGTTAGCAAACTCTAGCTACAATATCCTGTGAAGCTGACTGCTCTCAGAGTCAGTTTGCTAACTTACAGCTATTCTGTTCTTACCCTAACGCTGTGTCCCGAGTTAGCTTTGCTCAGGCACAGAAGGTTTGCAAATGTCTAAAATTGTACTGCAGGCCTTTTGCCTAAGTTAAATACTTCAGTCCACTCTTCAACTCTGTACTTTAAAACACTCTTTCTCGTTGTCTCTAAACCCAAAGGACTCTCCCCGGATCCCCTGGAGAAGGCTATTACAAGGCTTCATCATACTTACAGTCTCCTCAGTGCTAGCAGACCACGGAAAGCCCCAGGCTCCACTGTACTTATCAAATTATTCTTCAGGTCCCTGGAGAAAAGAGACACAGAAAAAGAGTCAGATGGGAGTCTATCTCTCTATCTATCTATGGATGTTTAGGAATTATTTCTGAGATCCAATTTGCTTGGTTCAAAAAATCTGACCATATAAGCCAGCACCATCCTGCAAAACATGTTTCTTTCACAATGTGCACACAGCAGAGTCCAGTTTACCGTATAATAGCTCGCTTGCAGTTAGAAACACTATTCTGAAGCAAAGAATAGTGTTTTTTTAAGCTTTCAAGAAGAACTAAAAAGCCAAGGGATTTAAAATGGAAAAAATCCTAATTAAATATTTGAGCTATTTGTTAATTTATATTAGATTTACTATTTTACATTGACATCTAACTGAGACAGTATTTGTGGGTTAACTAGCACCTGTTAGCTGGATGACACAGACAATTTCCTGCATGCTGGAGACCCAGACCACATCCAGCCAAGAGACAAAAACACACATGTTGCGGTTATAGCCAAGGACTTCTAATCCACCCCCTCTGCCTACCCCAAAACCTCGGATGATGCTAAAATTGGATTCCAGAAAAATCTCCTCTCCGGTTTTCTCAGATGGCCAAAGAAAACTTCCTGAAATTGTGTCCCTGGTTTCCTTTGACTCTGAACTGTATGTCCAGTGTGATGAGAATGAGATGAAGGGTAGCGCCTTTTTCCAAATGTGAGCAACAACAAAGCTCAACTAAAACTTTAGCAAATTATCCATCAGGTCAACTCAGGGTCAGCCAGAAGAAACTAAATAAAACCAAAAGGACACAGTAATCATCCCAAAGTGAAAATAAAAGTAACGCTTCAGCTCTTCTATTTGACATATGGGACAGTTTTGGAGCAAAAAGCTCAGAATGGATTTGCAAGATTCATAGGAGCCATTCAATAATGCAGATTTCCCCTTGGAGGTTGAAGGCGTTGATGGCTAAATCCCTACTGTTAGTGGACTTCAAAGAAAACCCTTGGTTGTGGCTGTTTTACAGTAACTGGTGTTAATTCAGTTGATTTAAAGCATTAGTTAGTCATACTGATACAAGCCATCATTAGCAGCAGAAAAATGAGTCTCATTTAGGGTTAATGATCTGTGTCTTGTTGTTTGGTCCATGCTAAAAAACACTCCCACACACAAACCACACACACATGCCTGGTCTGTACTCTTAAGACTTTGTAACAAGTTCTCCAAGCAGCCTTTCATCCAAACTATGTGTCATATGCCAAAATATATGCTCTTCATGATATATGAGTGATCATGTGTGCTTCACACACCTCATAATCTGAGCATGCTAGCTTTTTATGCCTCTTACTCACTAATGAGACTTTGTATGGACATCCTCCAGGATTTGTTATTCACACAGGAAGAGGCTACCATGCTCTAGGAAGAATACTGAAGTTCCTTTCCTGACTGACTAACCTCCTGGTCCAACAGGGTCAGCCAACGGCTACCTCTCATCTCCGCTCTCATCCAAAGTTATCTTTGATTATGTATGATAGTCTACAAAAGAGCCGGTGGAGGCCTGAGGTTAAAAGGTCATCCACTGCGCCTGTAGCACCTCCTTTTATCCTGAACAGTCGTGTAGCTCACTGCTCTACTGCCTCTGAATTTGCTGAACGTTCAAAACGTTCCACCTTATCGACTGAGTGCCCTACCAAAGGGCAGAGATCACTGTTGTGTGTGTGAGTCTACACACAGTAAATGTGTTATTGGGAAATGTGAAATCCCACAAAGCAACACACAAAGCAGGTTTGGAGTGGGGGAAGATTTCATGAGAGGACCCCCTTATAATCCCAACACTGATTAATTATACATACTATCATATACCATCTTACCACACACTCTTATGCCACTGGATCGAATGTCACTGTAAAAGCTGCATATTTCAGAGAGATATTTCTAATTTATAGTGTTAAACACAAAAATGCATTTTAAATCATGCTTATATCAATTAAATACTTCTGAATAGCGGGTAATCTTATTGCGTTTGGATGCAGCTTGACAGCATTATGACTTTTCAAGTGTCTAATTTTCTATTCCAATGGTGCACCTTGCTCTTGTTATGGTATTGTCACTAAAACTAAATACGACATTACCACCTGCATAGTTTCTCAATTAACCTGGCATGTGTCAGGCATCACTTGATGATGTGGACTAGGTAAAGGTTTTGCCCGTTCTCACCAGCTACCTAACTGGCTAATAGGTGCAAAACATTCCTGCTGTTTTGTTTTGACTCCTGTCTTGGACCTGAATTTGAGAACCAGCGTCATAAATTTTAAAAGTAAAAAAGAACTGAATTTAAATTAAAATTATTTTAATCTAAATTAAAAGAATTAGAGGCAGACCCTTCAATGTTTATGCCTTCACGATGTAGCTTATAGTTAGGGCTGGATCAGGTGACCCTGAACCTTCTCTTAGGCTGCAATAATCCTAGGCTGCTGGGGGCTTCCCATGATGCATTCAGTATTTCTTCTTCACTCACCTATTTTCACTCTCTTTGTCTTTATCCATGACTCTCCATTTAATCATTAGTTATTATTCATCTCTGGCTCTCTTCCACAATGTTTCTTTTGTCCTGTTTTCCTGCCCTCACGCCCAACCGGGGGTTTTTCCTTTCCACGGTTGCCAAGTGCTTGTTCACTTGGGTTCATTTGATTTTTGGGGGTTTCCTTCTGTTACTGTTGGGTCTTTACCTTATAATCTAAAGCACCTTGAGGTGACTGTTGCTGTGTTTTGAGATGAAAAAAGTACAGAAAACAACCACTTGGCTGATTTTTAATTATACATTTCCTACAGTAGGTACTCATGTGTCTGAACTTCCTCTGGATATTAAGAGAATAATGGTTCTGTCATTATGTTGTAGTCCTGGTTTCACAGACCATGCCAGCTGTAGCTCTGTTTGTATTAATGGTTTCCTGTATACGGTTACTTTTAAAGCCACAGATGACATTGCAGGCAAAACCTTTTAAGGTCATCAAGCCTGAGCCAACAAATATCTGCAAATAAATGTTATAAATTATGATTGTATGTCATTAACTGGCTCAGGACGGGTGGAGTCTGCTACATAATGCAACAGAATGGATGCCAAAAGTCAGAACAATCAGAGGAAGTTATTTGAAATTGAATTTTGCATCCTTTTCTGTGATTAACAGCCTGACATAATGTCGTCATTCATCATAGTGTAAAGCTTGAAGGATTTGTAGTTGTTGGTTACGGACCCTGAAAAAATGCAATAATTTCTTCTACCCTGTTTTTAGCATTTCTAATTTTGCCAAGGTAATTTCCCTGCTACAAGCTTTGAGACCCCTGCTGAGTTTACTGTCACTTACATCACTGGTTCACAGCGGCTTGATTTACATTCGCTCTCAGTCATTATAGTAAAGTCGACACATCGAAGAGCTTAAGTTTCATTCAGGGTTATTTTCCATCCATCTATTCTCTTAGCTGCTTATCCTGTTTAGGGCTTGGGGGTTTAGGAGTTGGGGAAAAAAATCTACACACACTGAGTGAAGGTACCCCAGATCTATCACCAAAATAAAGGATTTGTTTCTAAGGCTCAGTCACATAGGCCTAGAGAACTGGTTGAAGACCGCCTGGCAACTACTGGCCACTACGGAAAAATCAATATTTCACAACTGGGTGCAAGTGGTTGCTAGAAATTGGTGGCTGTCACTATGAAATTGCTAAAGCTCCAGTCATGCAGGTGTAGTGACCCATCAGTGACCACCTGGCCATGGTTTTGAAAAGCATACCAGAAATGTAGAACATTCACCTTCAAAATACATAGCCAATGCTGAAAAAGTCGGGACGCTGTGTAAAATGTAAATTAAAAAGAGAATGCAGTTATTTGAAAATATCATAAACACATATTTCATTCAAAGCAGAACACAGAAAACATCTCAAATTTTTAAACTGAGAAAAAGAGCCATTTAAAAAAAGAACTATTAGCTCGTTGTCAAGCAACATGTTTACCACTGTGTCGCGTCCCCTCTCTTCTTTTAAAAACACTCCATTAACATCTGAGATTTAATGAGAGCAGCTACTTGACTTTTGGAAGACAAATACTGCTCCACTGTTGCCTAATATAGGATTAAAGGTTCTCAGCAGTCCAGGGTGTTCTTTGTCATAGTTTTCATTTCATGATGTGCCAAATGCTTTCAGTTGCTGAAAGCTCTGGACTCAAGGCAGGCTCATTTTACTCTGAAGTCTTGATGAACCGCTGCACCTAGTCAGAGTATATTATCTGCTTTCCAGTCAACTTGAATAAATAAGGAAATGATTTATCGGTTAAATTAATGTATTACCTCATTTTTTTAGTACTGGGCTGAACACAAGTAGTTTCCTTTCATTGCATCTTAAGATCTAATAAAACATATTTGTACCTTTTAGATCTAATATTTAGTCCGATACAATGTTTACTAGACTTTACATGTAGGGAAAAACATGGACTTGTATACAGCTCCAGAGTTTTATGGAGGAATTATAAGCTCTGCATGTAATATTCAGTTCAGTCCAACTTAGGATCTCCCTGCAGGATTCAAACATTTTTCTAAAATAATTGTAACTAAGCCTGGTAATAAAAAATATTTTTAAAATCTGATTGAAAAGAAACGTTCTTGTCTGTGCCAAATATTCCATGTCATTTTTGACTTAGGTAGATTAGGACGTGAACTTGTTTCTTTTCTGTCTCTGATAGTGGAAAAACCACTCCAGCACACAGCAAGAACCAACACTCAGACTTTTTTTTTCTTTTTTTTGACAAAGTCAAGCCATATGTTTGTAACCCATCCAAGATCCACTCACAGTGAGGCAACGTTGGCCTGCAACTCACCAGTTAGGAAACCTCCATTAACTTCCATAATTCTGTAAAACTAGCTGTGAGACAAGTGACCAGCAGCAGAGACCTGTTCAAATGGGTACTATAAACATAAAGAAGATGTGTACAAGCATAATGACAAACCACACAAAATACAGCTAATACAACTATAATAACTTGTATTGTAAATTCAGTACAATCTACATTATGGCTGTAATGTAGAAAGGAAAGTATCTCGCAGGGCCTACTCAAACTACATATTAGTGTATACTGACAAAAAAAGCTCCACATTTCCTGCGTAAACAGTTGCAGTTTTACAACAAATGCTTTCTAAGGAAGAAAAGAGATTATGCCACCTCAGGCTCTAAGCTCTGAATCTAAAGTAACAGGACACAGTGGTAGCATATAACAGCAAAGTGGAGAAAATGTGAAAAAAAGGAGTCTCCTAGCTTCAGCACATTAAATATACTTATAGAGTATATTTAAGGGGAAATCGAATGTAAGTGGTGAGTCTGATAATAGCCCGACTCAAATAAAAGCCCACTTCTCTCTTCAGCTGAGGTAAACGAAAGCTATGGCTACTATTGAGTATTTAAGATGCACACACACACACACACACACACACACAGACACACAAACAAATGATAACTACCTTGGGGAGACTTGCCCCACATATCCGCTGTAGATACAGCTGGAGCAGCTCAAATGAGACGAGTGTTTAAACAATAACCATTTTCTACTCCCCCGGTCCTGCCTGTTTGAGTAGCAGTAGCGACCCTAAGTTTAAACTCCACCATTTGTGGTTAATGTTTGAAAAGCTACTGAAGTGCTTCACAATTAATTTAAACTGGACTGTATATCTTAGCCAGCTCAGGTTCTCCTGATGCGCGTGATCCCGAGGAGAGCAGCCTGTTTGCAATGTGACACTAATGGGTGGATTCCTCCACGAATCCAAATGATGACCACACTGCACTGTTACACTAATAAAGAAGCGTGCACAGGCATTCAGTCACTGTCATAAATCTCCACACGCGGAACACACCACACACATGCTCCAGACACAACACTGCCTTCTCTTTAAAAGCAAGCCATATTTAATCATGCGTAGTCCCAATAAATAAATCTCAGTGTTGATTGAATTATCAGAGCACCATCAGTTTCACTGAAAGTCAAATTCTACTTGAAGTACATAAGCAAATAAACATGCAGCCTCCTATGGCTACTCGGGCACTCATCCAAATGGAAAGTGATGCCGCATGACGTATTCGATTGTGTGCACAGTTAATGAAATGGGACCACAACGTGCTTTCATTAACTGAACTTGCATCGTATTTCTCCGTGGCGCAATATTGTCTCAGTGTTAGTGAATGCGAGGCCATCTTGGTTTTAGAGAACAGAAGACTAATATTCAGAATAGTGACGATACAAAGATACTGTACTCCCACACATAACACTACAGGCAAGACTAGATGGGGTAGAGTTAAAAATGGTTTAATGGTTTAACTAACAGTGCACCAACTTGGATAACTCCTTAACCTTTTCATCGATTTTATTCCAAAAAATTAAATAAATGAATAAACAACTGTTGAAAGGGTTTCCACAAAATGCTGTGCACACTGTATTTTTGTGAGTCTCAAACTTTCAAGCACCATGTCTCAAGTTTGACTGATTTTTTTTTCTCTTTAACTTAGCAATAGAAGTCTCAGCTGTATAGTTTAGTGGTCTTAGGATAATGACAACACCTGCATTTTGACTGGTTCCTACTAAAACTAATTTTCACGATTCAAATCAGGCTGCCATCAGCAGAAAATAAAGGCCTCATTGCTCAACCAAAACAGAAAGAGCATCCCGGTTCTGTTGATCACTCTCTCCATGTAGCTACAATGGTGGCCAGAGGAATGACCAGAGTAACCCTACAGGCACACTAGGGGAAAGTGGTCGGGGACTGCAGTACGACCAAAATTATTGACACCATGTGTAATTAACTTACAAGCTTGTTGCCTTTGAAGTGGTTGCTTTGTGTGTCAAGTTAGTGTGAGTGAATAAGTGTGCCAAGCACTAAAACGGCAATAAGACGGAGTCAGTCTGCTATCAGTTTGTGACTGAATGGGGGCCACGTTAACAATTACATGCAATCTGTTTATGGATAATTGTTGCCATATGATGCAAATCTAGTGTGTATACATACACAGAAATGACTTACATTCAGAGTCTAGCCAGATCCTCATAGATCTGGAACGGAAATTCCTCCACAAACAGTGATGCAGTAGCTGCAGGATGGCAGTTTAACTGCAAAGTCCCGTAGGTGCCCAGAAACCTCGGTTTAATATAGCAATAAAACCATTCGAGTTCTGTCTTGCACAGTGATGTGTCGCAAACGAGTTGCGCTCATCAATGCAGAATGTCTGATGTGTCTGAGAGTGACTGCGCTCAGCCTGTAGGACTGCAAATATCTGGAGACTGGTTGCATCCCAGCAGGTGACTCGTATAATTGTCTTGCAATTGAAAGTGGTCATGCAGAAGTTAAGTGTGTTACAAGTTTAACATCTCAGCGATCAGTTTGCTGCAGCTGCTGGCAGAAAGTCATTCTCTCGGCAACCAGTGTTTTTTATTCAAGCCTCAAGGAGGTTGCTGTCCTATTTTTATTGTAGTGTGACTGAACCATAACTGTAGAAAACTCCCCACTGTCAGAGTAGGTAAACAAAGTGATGATAGAGGCTAACAGATAACAAAAGAAGAGTTTCCTTAACTAAGGAAGGACTCTGAGAACTGAGAGGGTATAAAAGACTAGATATTCAGTTGGTATTATTTCTGGTAGATCAATAATAAACTAAAGCTGGTTGCTTATTAGGTTGATTCCAACTGGTTTTGTATTGGTGAAGCAGTGGTTAGTACTCTTGCCTCACTACAAGAAGGTTCTGAGGCGTTTCTATGTGGAGTTTTCATCTCCTCTCTGTGCCTAGATGGGGTTTTTTTCCAGGCATTCTGGCTTTTTTCTACAGTCCAAAGATGTTTGGTCAATTGGTGATTCTAAATTGTAGGCGTGAATGATTGTCTGTCTCCCTGTGGTAGACCTGTGGAGAGTGTGCCCTGCCTCTCGTCCTATGACAGCTGGGTTATGCTTAAGCATCCCCATGACCTTAAATTTCATATGCAGTTAAAAAAATAGATGGATGGACTTGAACATATCTTAGCAACTGTTGAATGAATTGCCACATAAAAACTATATTCATGGTTTCCAGAGGACTGAAGCCACTTACCTTTTGTATTCAGCAAATTAAAAAATATCCGATAAAAAAATAACAATACTGTTTCTTTTACCTTTTCTTTCTACATCCCGCCTTCATAGTCAATGAGTCCAGTCTGAGTGTTACAATAAATTTTGTGGTGATATTGTATCAATGCAGGGACACCAAATATCAATATTTTATTAAATAAATGAAAACACTTTAGAAATACTATGTTCATCTCATGCACCATCATCCTAAACTACATCACCCGAGCAAACTTTTGTTTAATTGGCTCTTAGACAGATTGTGTAAGTTCACCAACATGTTGCCATCAGTCTTTGTCAGTGAATCCAATTCGAGAGGACTCAACTCAAAGAACATGAAGATTGCTGAGCGCAAATGTAATAGTAATACAGAAATGTGAATTTCTGTCTGTGAAGTCAGCAGCACATGTGTGATTTTCAACGATTTATGTAATCAACCCCATTCAATCGCAAAACTATGCATGTTGCAAAATAATAAAAATTGCAATAATAATGAATTGTGGGTAAAGAACTGTGTCAGTATGTACCCTGCCTTTCCCCTTATCGCAACTAGACTAGGCTCCAGCCTTCCCTAAACCTAAACTTGGATGAAAGGCTGTCCCCATGAAAACTCTAACTGGCTCTGTCATTAACTTGACTAAATGTAACCTACAGTATATTGGCACCAGACCTGATTGTAATGTGGATGGTGTTTATTAAAACCATTTATTCACATGTTAAATATTCATGGGTGAGTTTGCAGGTGCTTTGAGGGAAGGCCTGGTCACATCCACTGAATTATAACAAACACTCACTGAGACAGATAACCACCTATTGAATTGTAAATAAATGTGTGTTGAAAGCTTACTGAGAAGGGGAAAAAGGGAGACAGTCAGACAGTTCAGTCCAATTAAACAGAGTGAATGTGTATGCATTGTGACAGGCTTCTAGCTACCGTTGCCAAAGCTTAAAACGGCGGACTTCCCTGTGTGTGTTTGCATTATAAAATATACGTACAGTAGGCACTACAGCATCTGTGGGCACAAATTAATTATTCAACCTTCTTATTCGAATTATTCAAACAGTCACCGTACATCCATGTAAATCTAAAAATAGTCTGTATGAACTGCGAATGTATTTGTTTTTGGGGGAAGAAGTTTAAACAGCGGCAGTTTAAAACCCATTGGAGCCACGACTTAATGTTTCTCAAGCACTGATGGAGTGCAGGTTCCTTCCTAGCAGGTCGATCGGCAGTGCAAATGAAATATTTGTTGGGATTTTTTCAGGTTTCACTTCTGACCCAGAAGAAAAGTAGCAGTAAAAGCAGTCACATTTGAAAAAAATAACCTTTAGTCAAGCAACACTTAAAATTAAAAGAGTTGCACAAAAGCATCAAAGGCGGTTTTACAGCAGACTGGGGGAAATGCTTCGAAGGATCCCTAAAATGTGAAGAAAATTTCTTTGTTAACAGCTCAGCGTCAGTATCCAATTTTGGAACTACTCCTCTCATCACTGTGAGAGATTTCTATTAGAACAAAACAAAAGGTCAAAGAGAGTGTGAAGTTCTTTTAAGAGACGCTTTTGATGCCCTGTTGCTTGCTTGGTTTTTTAAATAGCATAACACAACAAAGCAAACAACAACTCCCAACACTCCCACGTTAGACCTGAATATTATAACCAATCAGCACTGTAAGTCTACGCTCCTCATCTGCTGTTTTTTTTAATCGCGGGAGATGATTATTTGCAATTAGACGTGAAACAGAGGGGGAGACGGATTGTTCTTCTGTCTCCCCCTGTTTCTCCAAACTTGGTCAGGGAGTTGGTCACACCCATGCTCCTCACATGTTTTACCTCAGCTGCGACCCAGCAATGGTATCCTGTAAAATAACAATAAAAGCATTCATATTTCAAGCCTGCGCTTTGATCCATTTAAGGCTTCATCATACTCCACGTCCTCTCTTAGGTAAACAAAAGGGGTTGAGGGGGTTATAGCAATGCTTTCGTGTGATACGGGGAAATCTGGAAAATGTAAAGCAAGCTAAAACTGCGCTAGCAAGCCCAAGTTCACCTGCGGCTTAAGTTCCACATAAATGTTGTCTTACATGAAAACTAGAGCGCATTCCTAAGGAGGATAAATACAATTATGAGTTAAGTTGGTAATAATTACAGATAAATGGTTAACAAATTGAAATAGATTGAACAAGTAGCTGTGGCACTACCTAGAAATGTGTTCTGAGTCTTTAATCAGATGGCTTCACTCCATCTATTAAGTGTTCTTAATGAGAAAACAAAATGAACTTATTCAATTGTCAATCATTAATGGAAAGGTTCATGATTTGAATATTATATTTTCTTTCTTTTTCTTTTACACTAACATGTGTAATCTTAGGCTTTTTTCCTTGAAACTCTTTGTGGACTGTGAGAAGTCTAATAATGCTCTCATTTTTTCAGCTGTCCCTTCTATTAACCTTTAACACTTGCAGGAAAACCTCAGGGTCAGTCCGGTTTATGATCACATAATCATCTAGCATTTCCCGACCTGCACTCCGCACTCGGAGCCCTGGACTTTACCCAGCTGCACATTCTTATGCACAACCGGCCAGGGCGATGTGTCCTTCAGCGACCTGCCACTCCATCATCAATCACCTCCCAAGGAGAGGCGTTCACAGGGAAGACTGAATAAACGTCACTTTGTCAGTACGAACAACAGGACTCGCAAAACTTTTTAAAGGACGGTGCCTCACACCTCTGACATCCACTTTTCAGGATGAGCAATTGCAGATGCTACTCTGAATTCTGATACTGTCTCTGGCCTGAGCCGTGGTCCGCTCAGTCTGACGGCCTGCCTCTAAACACCTCAGGGCTAGACAAATAATGTTTGGTCAAATAGACAAAAAAAAAGATCCTCTGCTTTCAGTAAAGAAAACATTTGGACAGTCTGCGAAGGATAAATCTGCTGTCACAGCCACTGTCATGATCTCAAAAATGCCCACTCCTCTATCTGACACCTATAATCAACAACATGCTTGAAGCCAACAGAAGTGTGCTCGAAGAATCTCGACCTTATCATTAAGGAATCGTTTATTTTCTGTAGTTATTGTTGGATTGTTACATTGGACTCTAGATGTTACATAAAGAATGTAAATAGAGTATTATAATGTCCGTAATAGTTCCAAATTAAGTGCAATCTTTCTGTAAAAACATTTGCTCATGGGTGTAATCAGTATGAGAACGATACGCCAGCCTCGTCTCTTTCAGACAGCCCTTCGCACAGCGAGGCCTTCTGCGGTGGAAACACATGATGAAGTGGCAAAAGCTAGATTTAGTGTCCTGACCGGAGAACAGTGATGGGCTTTGTTTCTGCTTTGCTTCTGTGGGACCCAGTTTGGCTGACGGCAGTGGGCTGGTGTCCATGTGGGGGGGGATTCAGGCCATCACCCACAATACAGGAACCCTCCATTAAAAGGACTCTATCTGGCCTACAGGGGCAAGCAAATCACATCAAAAGAGACTTCTATGGGGGATTAATAAAGTCGCTTATGTGCTTTTCTGTGTGCTATATAAATTCCATCATTCATCAACGATGATAACAATAATGATGATATATATGAGTCCAGCCCCTAGGATTAGTAAGTTACAAGGAAAACATTATACTATCATCACGGAATTGGACTGGGAAGCCAAATAATGCTCCCCCGTGACCTGGGATGAAAAAGTTAACGTTCATTTAGTTCAGAGTGAAATTATTATTAAAATGTTTCCTCAGACATTGTCTCCAGAGCACCTAACTTTTCCCCAAGCGCCACTGTAAAACCACTGTAGTGATTTTCATGAAAAGTGCTACATTTGATTACCATTCAACTGATGCCTAAACCTACAAGTATGAGTGCATCGAATTTTTGCGCTCTTCTTTTCTACTCTACTTGTGCAGATTCTGAAAATCATACTATATATATTTGCATGTTCTCTAGCTCCTTCTAGATGGGTGGACCAATCTTGATTTAATTTTGCATAAACACTGCCTAGGGCAGGGGGGTCCAACTCCAGGCTTCAAGGGCTGGTGTCCTGCAGGTTTTAGATGTGTCCATGTTCCAACACAGCGGATTTAAATGGCTAAATTACCTCCTCAACATGTCTTGAAGTTCTCCAGAGGCCTGCTAATGAACTAATCATCTGATTCAGGTGTGTTGACCCAGGGTGATATCTAAAATATGCAGGACACCGGCCCTTGAGGCCTGGAGTTGGACACCCCTGGCCTAGGCCAGGGGTAAATTTTTTAACTTTTCGGTGCAGCTGAGTGGCCGCTGATTATCAATCAAGTTATCGAAATAAGCCACTATAAAAGCGTTTAAAATCTAGAAAATACTGCAGCAGAGCAGGCAGCAACATTGTGGGGATAAGAACACAAGGTTTAGATGAGCATTTTATTATAAGAGACTATGAAGCAACCCATCGGGTATTAAATCTCCTATATGAATTCATCATTAATTTTGCAATATACATATTATTTAATATATTCTTCATTTTACTAATTTATATTGTTCAGATTTGACATCTAATAAATAATCTAATAAGTCAATATTCTGGTAAATTTACCAGTTTATAGATCTTCCATCAATAAATTATTAAATTGTGTGCTTAGTATATTGTGTCAATAATATATCTGGTACCATATATTTGTACGCAGAGTATATCACAAACACACACACACTAAAATGAAAATCTTTGAAATGTTTTATGTAATCACAATTTTGAAAACTACTGGATGCCGTCAGGCCGCCCTCGGCCTCCTAGTAGATGCACCTATGGTATCACTTTGAGAATCATAAGTGACATCTTTCTCGATTTACGGTGTTCACAAGATCTTCAGAAAACTTGGACTCTGACCTTGACCTTAACCTTGAAGTCAAGGTCACTGAGATTCAAACTCATCTCAGACTTTTAGTAGACGCACCTATGGTACGGATTTCAAAATCCTAAGTCTCCTCGTTCTTGAGTTATCACATTCACATACTTGGGTGTCCACACCACCCGCCCACCTGGCGGTGTGACGGTAATACCCCATCAGCCTTTTATGGTAGAGGGGTAAAAAAATGATTGAGAAAAGTGACAGTTATTGTTGATTAAACTAACACCAAAGAAAAGACCGGGGTTATTTTGAAGCACTTTTTAAATTATTTTTTATTTTACTGTTCCACAGGACATAAAAACTGCATACAGAGAATAAACTGTCAAATCTAATAAAAACTTCTACCAACTTCCACCTTCTATGTTTGTTGGATTTCAGTTCATCATTCACAGAGTACTTTGTCTGTCTTGTTATGTCTGTGCCTAAACTGAATTAGAAAGGAGACAGAATGCCTCAGAATAAAAATGAATGAAACTAAAATTATCTGCATATCTAGAGCCAGTGTTAAATAAGAAAAGATGTGCAAATCAGCTTCTGTTTCAGTAAAAAAAAAAAAAAAAAAAAACATGAAGCAGAA